>JAPQNM010000006.1:16729686-16787186 GCA_029783475.1 Metacarcinus magister
TTCTTATTTTTTACTTGTCAACTTCCAAGAGAATTTTGCTCCTCCTCCTCCTCCTCCTCTTCCTCCTCCTCTGCTCTTCCTCATCCTCTTCTTTTTCTTCCTCCTCCTCTGTTCTCATTTATTTATATGTATATTCCTCCTCCTCCTCCCTCCTCCTCCTTCTCTTCCACCAGCCCTAAGTGGAAGAGTCACAACCATTAATATTTTTACTGGAATATATATTAACTTTCCACCACAGAAAATTTTCTTTCCCTCCAGTCTCTCTCTCTCTCTCTCTCTCTCTCTCTCTCTCTCTCTCTCTCTCTCTCTCTCTCTCTCTCTCTCTCTCTCTCTCTCTCTCTCTCTCTCTCTTCATCACATACAGGTTTGCAAGCAATTCAATTTCATACAACTTGGCACTTCAATGGCACTCAACAACGTAGTGACACACACACACACACACACACACACACACACACACACACACACACACACACACACACACACACACACACACACCACCAAGTATTTTCACTAAATAATTAAACTCGCTGCCCCAGAGAAAGAAGGAACTTTTCGAACACTTAACCTGATTAGTTTGTATTATTTATTAACTCACTCTCTTCTAGCTCGTATTTGGAAAAGTGGCAGACCCGGGTGTTTTACTCTTAAAAACACCACCAACCCAACTTTTATTACCAGGGCCAAGAAGCTCTCCAAGATATCTAACAAGTGTATCTGTTTCAGCTTCTCTCTCTCTCTCTCTCTCTCTCTCTCTCTCTCTCTCTCTCTCTCTCTCTCTCTCTCTCTCTCTCTCTCTCTCTCTCTCTCTCTCTCTCTCTCTCTCTCTCTGTTAACCTAACCTAACCTAACCTCTGATTTCCATATTGTACTGTACATACATTCAACTTTGATCTGCTGGAATAAAAAAAAATTCACAGTATGATGGTCAGCCCTTCAGAAGCAGATATGAAACATTAATACTACACATTATGCATGTGGGTGAGGGAAGAAGGGGAAAAGAAATGGATAGGATAGGAAGTGGTTTCTCTCAGCCCCTCATTCACAACCTCACTCCTTCCTATATATATTCCTACCATCACCCCATCACTCCATAGCTTAATTCCTCCACCACGCCCTCTACCTATCCCTCCTTCCCTCCCTCCCTCCCTCTACAACCCTAACCTATCCCTGAATCCCAAATAAACCACTCCACTCCCCACCGATATCCTTGCTAATTTGTATTTAATATTTTCTCCCTCAGTTTAATTATTCACCTCGGGGGCTGTGTGTGTGTGTGTGTGTGTGTGTGTGTGTGTGTGTGTGTGTGTGTGTGTGTGTGTGTGTGTGTGTGTGTGTGTGTGTTTGTTAATAAAATAACGCACGACTCAACTGCTAATTGGCCGCCCCAGCACAGCCACAGCACCGCCCACGCCTCCCTCAGCCCGCCCATAACCCAGACAACGCTTATGGCAAAATTACTATCGAGTATAATTCACTCACTTTCACCCTCACTGTTTTATTCTCTAATTCAATGATATAATTCAGTGCAGATTCATTTAAAGGGAGCTCAACTAGGTCACACACAGAGAGAGAGAGAGAGAGAGAGAGGAGAGAGAGGAGAGAGAGAGGAGAGAGAGAGAGAGAGAGAGAGAGAGAGAGAGAGAGCAATACACAAAGCACTCAGGAGATAACACTCGTCACTTAATTAGTTCGCGATTCTCACCTTGACAAAAGCTGACAAGCCAATAACCTCAATTCTCTCTCTCTCTCTCTCTCTCTCTCTCTCTCTCTCTCTCTCTCTCTCTCTCTCTCTCTCTCTCTCTCTCTCTCTCTCTCTCTCGCAAATAAAGTTATCTAACAGTAAGTGGCAATCGTGCATTATGAAAAATTATTTCTCATTTGCGTTCAGAGTTCAGATGTGTGTGTGTGTGTGTGTGTGTGTGTGTGTGTGTGTGTGTGTGTGTGTGTGTGTGTGTGTGTGTGTGTGTCTACATACATGTACACACAAACAAAAGATGTGAAATATTGTGAGGATAAACTGACCCAAGAGAGTTTTTGAACGAACGCAAGAGAAACAACATTCATTTCATTGGTTTTTTATTTCTTCCAACCTTCTCTAACGTAATGGTCTGGCATCGTTCATGGACACACACATACACACACACACACACACACACACACACACACACACACACACACACACACACACACACACAGAACCACAACAACAACTACTAACATTTTACGAGAATTGTGTTTTTATTACAAGATTACCTGATCTCAACAACATTTCTCCTTTTCACAAGTACAATTAGATACACTTTTTCTACATCTATTCTTACGTACACACGCTAGTTTCTGAAGATTAGTGGATTAAAAAAAAGTATCAACTGCTGAAATACAACCAAACCGCATAGCAATATTAGTGAACTACGAGGAAAGTTTTCTCTTAATCCATCAAATCTGTTATTCCCTAGAGAGGCGCATCCACTGAACTTAATCTATCCTCATCCTTACTTGGAACGCGTACCCAGACAACAACAAGTACCAGGGATCAACAACCAACACAAGGGAACAGGACGCGTAGGTAAGGTAAAGTAGAATAATGGAAATCAGAGGACGAAATAAGCTCAGTCTCCAATTTGAGTCAAAGCGTGGAATCGTTTCGTTAAAAAGTATACCTTGTTAGAGTTTCACTTTGGCGTATGACTGCATAACCTCGTATCATTTTCTATCTGTAGACTGTTTAATTGTTTCTGGGTACAGTATTGGAGGTTAGGCGTTCGAGAAACTAGTTTATTGGTATTTAGATTAACAAAACAGCATCATTAGTAATATTTCTCTAACCTTTCTGCATCTCCCATCTTTAAATAGGATCATAAGTATCAGAATCCTCTATGATAATCGGATCAAACCCCCTTTGATTCTAGAGGGTCAGTCAGGTCAAGGATAGGATCTGATTGTAGGCCACCACTCCTGCTATTGAATAATGTATATCCATTCACCGTAAAACAGATGTATAAATGAATAAATTAATAAAGTGACAGGTGTGCTTGTTTGTACCTGCGATTTTGTACACAACACAACACAACACAACGCAAAGTAACACACACACACACACACACACACACACACACACACACACACACACACACACACACGCACACACAAAGGAGATGAAGTAATCAGCTGGAAAATGCAAAGAAATTAGCGGAAATTACTCGATAAGGCGAAGAGTTTAATGCCCAAAAGCATGTCACTACGAACCACATTTTGCTGGCAGGTCGAAGGCAAACGCACGTCACAGTCTCACGCATTTGGGGTAAATTAGATAATATTCACCGTGGATTTTCTTTCTGATGTATGTACAAGCGGCAACGTATAATGGAATAATGAAGTGAAGGAAAGAGGGAAGAGGAGAAACGCAAGAAAATAATTGACGTATTGAAGAAGAGGAGGAGGACAAAGAGGAGGAGAAAGAGGAAGCATCTTGTCACATTTTTTTTACCTCCTTTACATTTGATTGATAGTATAAATCCAATAGTTCCCTTTTGAAGTATTTCCCAAAAACCTTCACTTCTTTTCCCTCTTTTTTTACCTCTTGTAGTTGCTCATTCCACTGACAACTCTTCATTTTACGTCCTCAACCGCCCTACATTCACGCTATTATTTGTACCCTTTCACTTCTCTCCTCCTCCTCCTCCCAACCCACACTTCACTGCACCGCCATCAACGCCAATGCTTCCACGCACCCTTTTCCCAGTGGCATTCAGCGATGGCATTGTCAAGAACAGGGAAAGGGATTGAGAGGAGAGAGAAGAGGAGGAGGAGGAGGAGGACAAAAGCACGGAATAGGAGAAGAGAAAACAAGTCATAAAAAAGAACAAAGAGGTGCAGGAGACAAAGGGGAAATGAGAATAGGGACTCGGATGAGGAGATGTAAAAGAATAATGAACATCAATTACATGACAAAGTGGAGGCTGCAAATATGTATCTTTACGTGTTTCCGTCACGGCACATCAAAGACCGGGAGAACAGGTGTCAGGTGTGTGTGGACAGGTGTGTGGACAGGTGTGTGGACAGGTGTGGGACAGGTGTGTGGGGTGATAAACAGGTGTTCTCAGGCATCTTCTTGAAATAGTTTGTTCAATTCTGCGTTTAATTACTAACACTTAAATTTGGGGGGGAAGTGTGTGTGTGTGTGTGTGTGTGTGTGTGTGTGTGTGTGTGTGTGTGTGTGTGTGTGTGTGTGTGTGTGTGTGTGTGTGTGTGTGTGTGTGTAGCTCCAATTAATTTTTGTTACCTATAATTTGGCTGGAGAGAGAGAGAGAGAGAGAGAGAGAGAGAGAGAGAGAGAGAGAGAGAGAGAGAGAGAGAGAGAGAGAGAGAGAGAGAGAGAGAGAGAGAGAGAGAGAGAGAGAGAATAAAAAAGGATGATAAAAATAGAGAAGTGTTTCGTGTAATTACAAACACCATTACTGTGATTGGATTATTTGGCCCCAGAGTCGAGACTTGAAAATCAATAGAATTAAGTTATCTTGAAGATTCTGCTTGCTGCTGCTGCTGCTGCTGCTGCTGCTGTTATTATTGTTGTTGTTGTTCTTACTTTAATTATAATTATCATTGTTTTTTAAGGAAATTATTGAAGGCATATGGATGTCTCAGCTGAATACAAATTTTCACGTTTCAAAAAACACCTATTTTTTAAACACTCAATATTTTTTTCTTAATAATACAATATAGACATCATCATCACCACCACCATCAACGTCACACGCCTCACCCCCTCCCCAACGCACTCAATCTCTTTATGTGTCTACTAGTGTGCCGCGTGACAGGTAAGTGTGATACAGCATGTCCTTGTCACACACATAATAACCAAGGGAAAGGTGGTCTGACAGCGTGATAAAAGACACGTTATTGTCAAATCCAGAGCGAGGCGTAGGAGGAGCGTTCTGGGTGGGGGAGGGAGAAGGAGGGGAGAGGGAGGGAAAGGGAAGGAGGAAGGGAGTGTTGTATGAATGTTTGGAGGGGATAAATAGGTGTCGAGGTGATTTAGACAGTATACTAAAAGCAATATACATGTCTCCAGCAGAATATTTTTTTGGGTTAATAGCTAGCAAGATATGTTTTTTTAAAAAGTATTGGATAAAAAGTTAACTATTTTTGGGTAATGGCTAAAAATATTTGGTGATATTTTTTTTAAAGAAGTATTGGTTTTAAGGTTACTAGGAATATTAAGGTTAAAAGGCGTGTATGGTTTTTGTACTTACATTAATATGGTGTCTTTAGAGTGGTGTGAGACGCGACGTTGTAATCCAGAATGAAGCAGCTGCGAGAACCTGGAGGTGAAGAAATATTCAATAGCATGATATATGTAGGTTTGAAGAAAAACATTTTATAATAAACACAAAATTCAAAAAGATATATAAGATACAAATAAAATATATAAAAGATGAGATTAAAGATGAGTATATAAGAGGATTTTACTTCGTATTTTCATCTTAATTTCAGTTTCACACATTTTTCTATATCTATTTTTGT
Source organism: Metacarcinus magister (assembly GCA_029783475.1). Classification (NCBI taxonomy): domain Eukaryota; kingdom Metazoa; phylum Arthropoda; class Malacostraca; order Decapoda; family Cancridae; genus Metacarcinus; species Metacarcinus magister. Next base: position 16,735,213 of record JAPQNM010000006.1, read on the forward strand.
TTCCCTCTCTTAGATAACGACTTGCACCTCTACTATAGTTATAAATACGAAGAAAAAACCCCATCTGCAGGTAGTATATTAAGTAAAACACTCTGTATACGGTTGAATAAAGGGTTTGATTCCCTCAGCAAGGTGGAAATCCATATTTAGGTTGGTTACTCTTCACGTCGATGCCCCTGTTCACCTAGCAGAAAACGGGCCGTGGAGTTGTTCCCTTGCAGCTCAACACGGACGGATACCCAGCAATCTAGCAATCCTTCTCTCTTCTGTGTGTGTGTGTGTGTGTGTGTGTGTGTGTGTGTGTGTGTGTGTGTGTGTGTGTGTGTGTGTGTGTGTGTGTGTGTTTATTGTCTTCGCTGTTTTCTTTGCCTTTGTTTCATGATTTTATTCTTCAGTGTTTGTGTCTCAAGAAAAAACAATAAAAAAAACACTCCAGTACTCAATGCCTGATGTGTATACTAACTCTTACCCAACACACACACACACACACACACACACACACACACACACACACACACACACACACACACACACACAGACCAAAGATACTTTCAATTACACCCCCACTTATTTCCCAAGGGGTGGCGAGGGGTGGGGTGTGGGCGTGGGGGTGCAGCTGACACACGAGCCACTTACAGCCACACATTGGAACACACACTGACAGGCGCAAGGAATGGATGTGTGTTTGAGGTTACGTTGTATTGGAGAGTGAATGTCCTCTTATTCCTCATCTTATTTCCTGTACATCCACGAAGTATAGATGACATAATGCGTGATTCCTTAAAGAGAAGCACTGTTTATACGTATAGAATGGCATTGGATTCTGTTCAAAAGGATTAGTAAGTGAAGAGATGTATGTATAGTCTCCTACCTGAAGGCTATTGATGCACGCTAATTAATACAGGTAGGAAGGCGCCCCTAGAAGACAGACAATTTGGTGCTCTCCTTGAAAGCCTGTATCGGGGACTCGAGAGGAAAGGCGTCCCCATGGTGGTGTCTCAGGGGAATTTCTAGCTTTAGTAAGTGTCCCTCCTCCTCCTCCTCCTCCTCCCTCCTCCTCCTCCTCCTGCTTTTACTTTATGTCTAATTTTATTTTTATTTTTATTTTCTCTTCTTTTTTTTTCCCAGCCGCCCACCAGGATCTTGTGCACCATTTCAGAATTGTTTCATTAGGGTGGGTGTGTGTGTGTGTGTGTGTGTGTGTGTGTGTGTGTGTGTGTGTGTGTGTGTGTGTGTGTGTGTGTGTGTGTGTGTGTGAGAAAGTGTGTGAGAGAGAGAGAGAGAGAGAGAGAGAGAGAGAGAGAGAGAGAGAGAGAGAGAGAGAGAGAGAGAGAGAGAGAGAGAGAGAGAGAGAGAGAGAGAGAGAGAGAGAGAGAGAGAGAGAGAGAGAGAGACATTGCTTTGCGAGTTGAGTAAATTCTTTTATATAACCCACTAATTGGCTGGCGCGCGCGCGCGCACACACACACACACCACACACACACACACACACACACACACACACACACCAACTTTAGGACCCTTACATTTACACTTATTGTATAATCTACATCGATATAAATTATTTTTCCTTTAACCTCCTCTTTCTCCTCCTCCTCCTCCTCTTCCTCTGCGTTGCCCTCTGACCCATTCCCTTTGCATTTCCTATCTACATTTACATTGCATTATCCTTGTTTCCACTGTTTCCTGTTTAGCATTCTCTGCATACACTTATCCGCTCATGAGAATCCAATCTTCTCTTTTTCTCTCCTCGCCAACACCTGTTCTGCCTTTATCACACAGGTACTGAAAGCCATTGCAAGTACGAAGGTGAAAGAAGAAGCATTTAGAGGATCATTCTTTGCTTCCATATACTTTTTTTTTTTTTAATGTTTGTCTTCAGCTATCGATGCAGAAGAGACAAAGAGAAGTTCTGCTGTGAGGAAATAACGTTAATATCCACTAGTTCAGGTTGGGGGTGGGGGGGCGCAGGCACAGGAGAGAAGGGGAAAAAACTACTAATACTACTACTACTACTATCTATGGTGGCATAGTTGGGGGGAGGGGTTGAGTAGGTGGCCTCAACTGCATTCAACCAGCTTTAGGTGGGATCAGCTTGCAAAAGATTGAGAACCCCTTCACTAGTAAATTGTTTCAGACAGATTAAATTTAACTTAACCTAACCTAACCTAACCTAACCTAACCTAACCCAACCCAACCAGACCTTTCCAGCTTCAATGTAAATAATTCAGAGTTTTTTTTTCTTTCTCTGTCTGCCTCTCTTTTTTTTTCTTTCTCTCTTTCACTCTTTTACAAAATCCCAAAACTATGACATTCCACTATTTACACCTTTTTATGGCATCTTTTTTCCTTTCTTTCTCTCTTTGGAAAGGGGGTTAGGCGGGCGGAGGCAGTGAAAGTGTGTTGGGTTTGACCTCTGCCTGCAGGTCACATCTTCACAGACTACACACATTAACTGCAACTTTCAACATTGTATTCCTAGTTTCATACACAAAACCTCTCTCTTTATCTCTCTGTCTCTGTTTCTCTCTCCCTTCTGTTTCGCGATCACCTTGCAGTTTCACAATTTTCCTTTTTCTCTTCATCCACATTTCCTATCACCTCTTCACACGTCCTTCCCTTCCCCCTGTCATCCTTGCGCCTCCCCCTGCCGCGTAACCCTGCCAACGCTTGCATGTTTCTCGCCTGGTGTCTTGTCGAGAGTGAGGGAGGAGCAGTGATATTTCTCATCTGCAGAACAGTGTTTCATATAAACTGTAACCTTGCTTGTGTGTGCGTGCGTGTGTGCGTGTGTGTGTGTGTGTGTGTGTGTGTGTGTGTGTGTGTGTGTGTGTGTGTGTGTGTGCGTGTGCGTGCGTGTGTGTGTGTGTGTTTTTACCTTTGATTTATTATTAACTTCATTTAAATACGAGATAAGGAAGCGAAATGTACTCATAAAGTATAATATTTCAAATTAACTGTAACTTAATTTTATATTCTAAAAAAAGGGAAATAAAAAACAAAAAAAATTATTCAGATCCAACTAATTTAAAGTTCATGATGATTTAACTATTTTTTTTCCCCTACAAAACGCATTAGCCTAAGCCTCTTTGAGCGTGCAATGGAAAATAGTTTTGTGTCAAATTACGACCTTCGTCAAAAAAAACATTATTTAGATATACATTTAGTACAGTACCTCAGCGAATGTAAATGTACAAGGCTCTCACAGTTGAAATTCTACAGAAACTCTACGTTAAGCTGTATAAACTCTTGATTGGTCTCTCGTATTTTGACTCTTAATTAAGTCGTTAAATTGACATGCTGTAAACCAATAAATATTTAATGATTACTGACTTTCCGCCCCAATAATGTGTTTTAGGATACACTTATCATCACTTAAACGAAGAATAAATATTGAAGTAACATTGATAATCCCTATAAGTAAAGTAAAAGCTGCCATAACACTATCATTTCTGGATTATTTTAGTATTTCTTTGTTTATCCTTTTTTTCCTCCAAGTTTCAGCTCCAGCGTGGGCTGTCTCAAGGGATGTAACTAATCCGTTAATGGTAGAGTCCTTCAGGGAGTCCTACAGGGAGTTACATCCTTCATCCTACATCATATCCTTCAGGGACTTATATATATACCTCTTCACTACCAGCTGTATTACTCTCCTATGACACTGTTACTGTTCTATAACTTTTTTGCATGTAATAAATAAATCAGTGGCTATGATATTAATATTTTTTCTATCTTTTTACCGCCACAATTATGTCCTACATCACAGCCCCGTCTCTCTCTCTCTCTCTCTCTCTCTCTCTCTCTCTCTCTCTCTCTCTCTCTCTCTCTCTCTCTCTCTCTCTCTCTCTCTCTCTGTATACTTCCGGGTCCAATACTGGCAAATGGAGCCAATTACACACCCGATGCTAATAATAAAATGACTGACTAAACATCTGCCTAGCAATGATGAGTCAGGAGGTAAATTTTCGAGTCATTATAATTAGTCGCCATGATTATATTCGTATATCAAACCACACCTTGTTGTTGTTTTTGTTGTTGTTATCATTATCGACACAAATTGTTCCTGGAAGATTAGAGGGACAATGTTAAGGTATTTATATAAACTACATAACAAAGATGAATAAAGACCTTAAGAATGTACCAGAGTTCAGCTTCGTTCTATAAAGTCATATATCTCTTTCTTTCTCTCTATTTCCCTTATCAGCATCTTTTACTTCCTCACTCTAACACCTTATCACATATATTTTCTTTTCTACTTCTGATGCGGGGAAAAAAAGCAAAAAATATAAATTCCTCTATATTTCCTTCTTTCTAATGACTCAAAATGATGAACAAAACCTTTTGGAAACAGTGAGTGTGCTTTGTTAACTTACTGGTAGCATTTCTAGTATGTCTGTCACCGCAGTTAATCTCTCGTATGAAGTGCAATTTCAGCCGCGGACAACATGCATGAATATCAACACACCCACACCACCACCACCACCACCACCACCACCACCACCACCATCACCACCACCACCACCACCACCTCCAACCCTTGCTGCACAAAGCCATAATATCCCTGTGTGACGAAAAGTTGACAAAGGCGAAAGGATGGCACATAAAATCATGCCATTAATTCAACTTTACTGTATCTTACTATCGATTTATCCTTATTGATTTATGTACCTTACTTTCTTGTTATTTATTCATGTATGTATTCACTTGAGAAGCTTATTGTTCCCTTTTTTTCTATGGTTTCTGTTACTAATACTAATCAAACATATAATAAGAATGAAATAAAATGAGGTCAGAGCAACCATTAAATTTTAGTAACAGCATCACATAGAACCAGAAAAAACATGGAATAAAAGCTCTACACATATCTTAACAACTCTATTCTTCCTCTAACCTTCTTCTTGCACCCTCAATACCGCAACCAAGACTATTTAATCAATGTCACTTCACCCACGATACCTATACAAGACCTATACACAAGGCATATGAAGCCCCGCCCTTTCCCATCTGTCTTAACCTCACCCACTTGTCACCCCAAAGTACTACCACCTCACTTAACACGTGCATTGATCATATTCACACTCAAAAATCTATACATACTATTACATTACCACTACCATCTCTATCCTCGTTTCCTATTCTATAATTTCTCTTGTTATGCTATTTCCTACCCTAGTTCTTTTAATTTTACCGCAGAATCTTCCTTACTCAGTGCCAGACCACACCCGTTTTCCTACCCCTTGTCACGCCATCGTCTTCCCCTCTACTTCGCGGCTCACAGCACCGGGTTAAGACGAGGCCCCGCCCTGCCCTTCTCTTCGCCCTTCGTTTCATGCATCGACCCTTTCAGGACTAGGATTAAAGCCAGAAATAGCCAAAAACTGAATAAAATGAGTTAGTAAAAGCACGTTCCTATAGCGTGTGTGTTAGGGGGAGGGAGGAAAGGTTATGTATGTATGTCTGTGTGTATGTGTGTGTGTGTCTGTGTGTGTACATAATGTTTTCTGTGTAATTCAAGCCACAGGTGCATTGAACACTTTCACAGTGCATAAAACACTTCCATTTCCTTCCTTCACTTTGCTATCCATCATCCTCACTCACGTCTCCCTTCGCTTGCATACACTCAGATTCGTATCCATATCATATATACATCTCTCTTTCTCTCTATTTAAACCAACATCGTTATCATGTTTTTCATCATTCCTCCTTCCTTCCTTCCTTCTTCCACTAAATCAGGTGGCTTGGGTGTGGGAGAGAAGCTTGCCGATCCGCCCTCCTAGCTAACCCTAACACTGTGTTTTGCAAGGGGATGAGAGTGACAGAGTGACAGACACGCCCACCTCCTCACCGATACAACCTTTCTTCTCTCTTTTACATCACACTCTATCACGAGACTCATCGATCAACTAGCTTAACTCTATCTATTGCGATGTCTATCCTCCTCCTCCTCCTCCTTTTTCTCCTCCTCCTCCTCCTCCTCCTCCTCTTCAAGACCGTTCCTTACTCCGATACTATAATTACCAAGTCAGGCATCAATTTCCGCGTGAACTAGAATTATGCTCCAGGATAAATGAAGACCGTTTTGTACCTGATAACCTGGGGTGGAGGAACTAGACAGGGTGGGGGGGGGGCGTACCTGTAGAAGGGAAGAGGAGGGAGGGGGAGGGGTCACTACTTGTACTTGTAGGGATGTGAGGTCATTTGTGGGCGGAAGTTTTAAATATGAGGAAAATGAGGAGTGTGTGTGTATATGTTTATTACTTATTGTGTATGATAAGGTGTATTTATTGTATCCTGTTAGAGGGGGGAAGGGGGAAGGTGTAGTATATGAGTGTATGTATGTATGTATGTATATATATATATATATATATATATATATATATATATATATATATATATATATATATATATATACTACAAAAGTTATGTATATTGGAGTGGGTCTGTATACTGTGTAGCTGAAATATTTTAGTTTTTTTTTATAAAGGAGTAGGTAGCGTTTAGGGAAAATATGATAAGAGTAAGAGGAATAATTATACCTCAGAGTAAGGAAAGGGAGAAAAAAAATAACCCAAGAAAAAAAATCATATGCGAGTTAAAATATTAATCATGGGATGTAAAAATAAAATGTGCGAAAATTTACTACCGTTGGGAAAATACTGCTCAGGGGGAAAGTATAGCGAAGCGAGGGGAAAGTATTGACAGAGTACCGATAGCATAGCAGGTCGAGGCTAAGGGAGGAAATTACATTGGAAGGCGAGTGAAATACGGGAGGTGAATTACTGAAAAAAAAGAAGTTTCCAGGAGTAAAATGGACGTCGTGCATGCGTTGTGAGGGCGTGTAGTGGGCGTGTGTGGGCGTGTGTGGGCGTGTGTGGGTGTGTGAAAGAAGACGTGGATGTTACAAAAAACGCTTACGTTTCTTAGTAATACTTAAAACAATATTAATAGTCCCATACGTAAGGTCATAATAGATAAAGACCTTGTTATATTTTTTCCTCCTCTTACTCCTCTCGCCATAGACAACCACTAAATAACCTCAAAGGTACTTATACACTTAACTTATTCATGTACTAACGTTAAAAAATTCTCTTTCACTCTTTTTATAAAGGACTTTACTTCTACATCCTCCCTTCCCTTAAATAAATGAACAAAATTACTGATAACTTTCTAACGTCACTTTTTTTTCTGAGTCCAAGTAAAGTTAAGGGTGTGAGGAAGGGAGGAGAGGGCAAGAGGGATAGAAGGGTTGAGAGAGGAAGAGAGGGAGAAAGGAAAAGAAAGGGGAAGGGATATAAAAGACGATTGTATGATAATAAAAGTAAGTAAGAAAGGAGAGAATGAAAGGAAAGATAATGAGAGAGAGAGAGAAAGAGAGAAAGAGAGAGAAAGAGAGAGAAATATGAAACGTAGAGAGGGAAAGGGAATAGAGGAGGAGTGTGATAACTTGTCATGAGCAATAAAACCAAATGAAGGTGTGAAACGAGAAATTAACGAGAGAGAGAGAGAGAGAGAGAGAGAGAGAGAGAGAGAGAGAGAGAGAGAGAGAGAGAGAGAGAGAGAGAGAGAGAGAGAGAGAGAGAGAGAGAGAGAGAGAGGAAAAAAAAATAAATAAAATAAATAAAAGCACTTAGGAGTAAACATGACACAATAACCACGAGAAGAAAGAAAAGAAATATAAAGAAAACAGAAGAAGAAAATGGCACAATAACACAACTCAATAAATAAAAAATAAATAAATAAAAAAAGGCAGAAGAGAAGAGACAAAATAATCGATTCCATTTAGAACTGAAAGTGTTGAAAAGTCACACCCATTAGGAGGTGAAACGTGAAAAGTAATTACCGTAGACTTTCCAACAAGAACACACACCTGGGCGAAGATAAACACACGAGGAGGAGGAGGAGGAGGAGGAGGAGGAGGAGGAGGAGGAGGAGGAGGAGGAGGAGGAGGAGGAGGAGGAGGAAGAGGTTAGAGCCATCAACCAGTCAGTCACGCCTCGGTAATTCGTGAAACTTCTCAGAAAACTAACGACAGATACCAAGAAAGAAGACAGGGACAGCAAGGTCAGGCAAGGAAAACTAAGACGTAGGACACAGGTACTTGAGGAAGACCAAGGAAGGGAGAGTAAGCGATGCGTGGAGCTCATAGGGAAGGGAAGATGATGATAGTACATAAGGGGATTGATTGATGTACTGAGAGTGAGTGGGTGAGGTTATGTAAGGTTGTACGGTAGAGTATAATGTTGAGTTGGTATACACGCACACGCACACGCACATACAGAGGCACAAAGAGATATATACACATGGATGAAAAGAAAGAATGAGAGAGAGAGAGAGAGAGAGAGAGAGAGAGAGAGAGAGAGAGAGAGAGAGAGAGAGAGAGAGAGAGAGAGAGAGAGAGAGAGAGAGAGAGAGAGAGAGAGAGAGAACGAAAGTAAATAACACGCTTCACTAGGCAAGGCAAGTAAGAGGAATGCCAGTCAGTGAGATGAAGTGAACAGACACACACACACACACACACACACACACACACACACATACAAAGCACCTAACTTTGTCGCTCAGGAAACATGTAATTAAGGAAAAAGGTAAAACGATACGTAAAAATTACAAAAACAAATGTAATGTCAGAGCAAATAAAGCGAGAGAACATTAGACACAAAACAGAAAGGGGAAGGTAAAGAAAAAATCGAAAATCTGTTGAGTAAAGAGAGAAATAAAACACTAAAAATAAAAAATAAACAGAATCGTGCTGAGAGGACGAAGGAAAATTTATGAAGGAAAGAATAATTACATTACTCAGAAAATAAATGTCATGTAACAAGAAGACTATGAGTATAAAGGAGAATATATTATCTCTCTCTCTCTCTCTCTCTCTCTCTCTCTCTCTCTCTCTCTCTCTCTCTCTCTCTCTCTCTCTCTCTCTCTCTCTCTCTCTCTCTCTCAACACCCAGCCTCGCCACGTTTCCACCCGACTCAGCCCAAACTTTACTGCCACCAGCAAATTGCAACACACCGGGGACCACAACCGCCAACAAGGCACTGACGCCCACCTCACCTCACCTTGCCTCGCCTTGCTTCCCTAACACAAGGTAAGCTAGCTCAGATGCACGTTGGGAAATTCCAGCATCTGAATGTAACGATCTTAGCAGACCAGTGAGAAACGTTGCACAAAGGTCCCGACATTCAACTGCTGCGTCGACTCATGTTTGGCAATGATTAAAGGAGAGTTCATGGATCAGACGATTGGGAGTAGCTGGGAACGCCGCTGCTGTGATGCTGTGAGCTGTGATGCTGTGATGCTGTATTGGTGAATCACACAGCGTAGCATCAAATATAATACTGCACCTTCAAGTGATTACCACAACCAACGATCTAATTTTACTCACTGTAAGCCACAACAAAGGCAACCAAGAACAAATATATAATAATAAATATATATATAGAAACGAGTGTGGTGGAGTTCCCTGGGTTCGAATCCCCCAACCAGGTGGAGACAATTTGAGCGTGTTTCCTTTCATGGTTTAGCCCTTGTTCACGAAGCTGAGAATAGGTTCGGTCATTAAGTCGACGAGTTGTGGCAGGAACGGAAACCAGCAATCCTAAGAGTTAGAAATCCTAGCCTCGTGCATGTGTGTGTGTGTGTGTGTGTGTGTGTGTGTGTGTGTGTGTGTGTGTGTGTGTGTGTGTGTGTGTGTGTGTGTGTGTGTGTGCAATAGTCCTAGAGGTTATCAGACGTAATAGTGGGGCTGATGCTAGAGATAATACGAGGCTTGAAAGTTCTGACAACGCTATATATAAAGAACCTTAGAGAATGGACCATCACTTCACCTTTATAACATGACAAAGGAATAAGGTAGCAGGCCAGCCCACCCCAGGGAACCAGCGTCAAGGTGATACTTGCCTTCTACTCCCACACACTATTATACCGTCTGACGCCCTAATGACTGTGTGAGGCTTGATACTCTTCCCGTCCTTGAATACACACATAAATAACCCTCACTCACTCCGATGAATAAATAAATAATGAGTGACGTAAATGAATGAATGTATGTATATATGAATTAATAAGTAAATAGATAGTTCAATAAATAAAACAATAAAGAGTGGTGTAAATGAATGATTATATGTATAAATGAATAATGAAATAGATAGTTCAATAAATAAATCAACAAAGACTGACGTAAATGAATGATAATATCTATAATATAATAAATAAATAGGTTGTTGAATAAATAAAAGGCTCTTTGCCACCAAACCACGGCAGCTTAACAGTGGTGGCAGGCGAATTAAAAATTAATCTCCGTCACGGAAAGTGGAGAGTTGAACAGTGATGGAAAGCGATAGAGAGAAAAAAAGAACACGATGCAATGGTGTGTTTTTTTTCCTTTTTTTTAGCAGCAAACGAACTAGCCTTTGTAAAAAATAAAAATAAATTCGCTAACCCCCTGCTAGTCAACGAACGAAATAAAAAGAAATAAAATTTACACAACTATTTGCAGAGGAATTCCCGCGCCCAATATTAGTCGGTAACGGTGATGAAAACAAAAAAAATAAATAAAATGAATGGAGAGAGAAAAAAATAATATAACTCCCACCAAATAAAATAAAAACCAGTAAAAAAAAACTAAACAATATCTCTCTGGTTTCATTCACGGAACGCAAACAAAATTATTTCCAAAGTTGAAACACTTTGAAAGCGAGAGGAACACGAGCGAGAGAGAGAGAGAGAGAGAGAGAGAGAGAGAGAGAGAGAGAGAGAGAGAGAGAGAGAGAGAGAGAGAGAGAGAGAGAGAGAGAGAGAGAGAGAGAGTTTCGATAATATAATTTCTCCTTTTTAGTTTATTTTCCTCAATAAGAAACAAAACATTATAAAAGCATTCTAGAAAAATCAGAAAACAATTATAGTAATTTTATAAACCATAGAAAACATTAATAAACAAAGAAATCAAGAAAAAAATATTATATAAGCTAATAAATGTGTACGTATAATATTGGTTATTTTTCATAGATTCTTATTTTGCTTTCCTTATTGCTACCAATATATTTTTTATTTATTTATTTGAATTATTTTGAAGATAATAAATGCATTATCTCCCTTTTATTTTACATCCACCACTTCCACCACCACCACCACCACCACCACCACCACCACCACGACCACCACCACCAGTACCTGTTGCTTCGCGGCGAGAGGGACAGCCAGGTTTATGGTGCAAAGGCAAACATAATACAAGGTTGAGTCACTAGGAAACAGGAAAAAATAACACCGCAAGATAATATGACTTGAAAAAGGTACATAAAAAAAAAGTGTGATACAATTTCAGACAAATACATCACGTAGCATCTCGAGTTTATCATATTAAAAAAAAATAATAATAATAATAATGTCTCCGATTTCTCGTATACAAGTCCGTGGATGTAATAAGTAACACTATAAATCAGGGTTCAGGGTATCTCTCGGGCGCGCGCGCACACACACACGCGCACACACACACACACACACACACACACACACACACACACACACACACAGGCAAGGGTTGGTCTAATGTACCGAGATGAAAGAAGACAATTAACACACGGCACATGCAACTTTGAACCCTTACAATACACACTTTGGGTGAAAACTTCTCTTGCACGCTACACCACTTTAATGAGAGAGAGAGAGAGAGAGAGAGAGAGAGAGAGAGAGAGAGAGAGAGAGAGAGAGAGAGAGAGAGAGAGAGAGAGAGAGAGCGAGAGAGAGAGAGAGAGAGAGAGGAGAGAGAGAGAGCGAGAGAGAGAGAGAGAGAGAGAGAGAGAGAGAGAGAGTCAAAAGTATATAAATAAAAACTTGATATAAACTTTTAAAATAAACAATAAAATCCTTCCTTTAGAGTGTCAAGGCATCTTTTACTTCCTTACATATACTCCTTTACCTATGTAACGAGCGTAACTTTATTGACCCTTCAGGACCAAACAAGCGTTTTTCTTCTGGTTTAATTAGGGTTCGGAGGATCGAGAGTTGTAGAGTTGAGGATTTAGAAGTAGGAGCCCGTGACTGGATGGTAGTGGAAAAGTTACAAAGGATTGACAGGAAGGCTCACTTCTTAGCTGGCATTTTAAGACGCAGTACCCTCGATTGGAGGCGAGTGGTTAGTTTTTCAAAGTGAATAGATTAGCTTGTGTATATGTATATATATTGAAGTTAGTTATTAGTTATGTAAAATGTAAATACTTATATGAGTGTTGTGTTACAGGGTTTTTCTGACGGAGAGGAAACTTACCCTGTGCCTTTCGCTTGCTTGTGTTAGTGTTAGGATGTGTTTAGAGATAGAATATGATAGTGTTAGGATGTGTTCGAGGTAGGATGTGTTAGTAGTATTGTGTTAAGGCGGAAGAGGCTGACTTTAGCCCGTGCCTGGAAGGAGTAAGGAGGAGTGCTTCCCTCCCTTACCTTAGTTATGCCCGGTGTTGATTTACCGTGTTTGTTTTGGGTGTTGAATATGTTTGTTGTCGAGTGTTGCCTCCGTTTTGTTACTCCCTCGGTAAATTCAGTGCCTTCTAAGGGCTATTAACATCTTAGTACTACTACTATACGCTCGGTCTATAGCTCGCTACCATAACTACCATCAACGCTACAGGGTGAGAAGGGAGTGACATTACACCTACACCCACATCACCTTACCCTCCCTTACTCTTACACCCTTAAACTATCACCCTAAACTCACCCTTGCTCTCCCTTACACAAGCTCACCCTTTAACACAGTACCCAATGACTCTCTCACCCTCACACCCTGCCTCCCCCACACTGCCTGCCTCATGCTTTCCTCCCCTCCAGTCTCCACCCACCAGCATCTCTCTCTCTCTCTCTCTCTCTCTCTCTCTCTCTCTCTCTCTCTCTCTCTCTCTCTCTCTCTCTCTCTCTCTCTCTCTCTCTCTCTCTCTCTCTCTCTCTCCACAAGTCCAAGCCAATAGTTAGCATGGGCGACGGTCTTCTCGCTACTTCAAAGTTGTCCCCTTCCTCAGGCTGTGTGTGTGTGTGTGTGTGTGTGTGTGTGTGTGTGTGTGTGTGTGTGTGTCAGGCGCTAGTGCACACAAAGACACACACAACTCGCTTTAGTTGTTCCTCCTCCTCCTCCTCCCCCTCCTCCTCCTCCTCCTCCTCAGCACCCTTGTCCTCTTCTCTTACTGGGTACGATTTTTTTTTCTCTTTTTTACTCCAGTTATCTAAGGGAACTGCACAAAGCTTCCTTTTCTTATATTAAGCTTCAATGGTCATTTTGTTTTTCTCTCTCTCTCTCTCTCTCTCTCTCTCTCTCTCTCTCTCTCTCTCTCTCTCTCTCTCTCTCTCTCTCTCTCTCTCTCTCCCTCTTAGATTCCCTCTTAGATTCCCTCTTCAAGGTTAGCGTCAAAGGTAGAGTGATTAATGAAGGCGCAGGTAAAATCTAATTAGAGCTCCCAAGTAACACATTAATTAATCACAGGTACTTTTTTGTTTCAATTTGCTAGGTAGTTAACAAGGAAACGGGGATTTTATGTTATAATTTTCCTCTGTATAATAACACGCCCTAGTGCAATCTCTCTTTCTCTTTTTTTCTCTCTCTCAATCTTCTGTTACTCCAAGAAAGGAATTACAGTTTAAGGGAAGGAATGTAATATTAATACCAGCCATAGTGTGTGTGACCCAAAGGCAGAGTTGATTGATGAAACTCACTCCAATCTACTACCTGATAAATAAATAATATACTATTGATTTCCTAAGAGAGGAGGTGAGGCATGTGTGTGTAGTGATGCTGGAATTACAATACTGAGCCTAAAAAATGCAAATTATCATCACACACACACACACACACACACACACACACACACACACACACACGTAAACAGGAATAAGCTATTAAAAACGTATGAATATTAATAAGGTGGAAAAATAAAAAGCGAACCCCATGCTAATAATAATAATAATAATAATAATAATAACACCAACAATACAAATACTAATAACACTAACACACAGGACGAGGAAGTGTTAATTAAGATGGAATTTAACACCTGATGCAATGAACGACATAATATATCGACTCCACCCTTGACTCTTCTTCTTAACGAGCGTCTCTTCATTAAGTAAGCGATGAGAGGGTCGTTCACGTCACTGTCAAGGTATAGTGAGAAGGGGATTGAACACTAGAGTCATTTATTATATCCTAACATAACCTCCTCCATTCCTCTTATTCATTTCTCACTCCTACGTCAGGTTCGAGGGAGTTCATTGCCTTGCTCTCTCTCCCTCTCTCCCTCTCTCTCTCTCTCTCTCTCTCTCTCTCTCTCTCTCTCTCCCAGCAGCGTCATCACACCTCGCCTACTCACACTCCTAACTTCACTCAATATCACGCACCTTTACTAATCTTCTTCTAGTTCAATTTGATTTCACAAGTCTTCGTCTCTTTGTAATACCTCGATCACTCACTGACACACTTCCACAGCTATTCATAGTGACTTACATCTTTGTATCCAATTACGACACCACCTCACACCTTAGGCAGTGTTAATATGTTCATCCCTTAATAGACGGAACAAAATCGAGCCCTATAAACTAAGTCCAAGTTTTCCTGTTATACTCTCGAAAGCATTACACAATCCCTGCCTCACTCACAGCATCTATAATCGTGTTAATCTTTGGTATAGTTGCCGTTACTCCGGTGAACTTAACTTCCCGTCAAGACTAGGTACGTAACACTTGGGTCCACTAATATCACTGCATCTTATGAGTTGGGGTTCGCACCATGTGGTCGGACTTCAATAAAAGACTTGCATTACTACTACCAGGAAAGCGTAGGTGTGGATGTGAACCTAGAGCAGATATATTGCCTGATATTTCCTCTCTCTTTTCCTGGCTGCTTCTTGCTTCTTTCACTGGTGGCCTTCATATCGTGTTTGTGACGGATGGGCGTGTGTGTGCGTGTCGTAGTTGATATATTACCGTTCTATATATACCTATACCTGCCTCTCCTTTACCTGTTTTTTAAGTGTACACCTCTCGTTATCTACCCTAAGCTTGCCACTCTTCACATCCCTCAATTTGGTTTCCCACTTGTCCTTTATAAAAAAATTAATAATAAATCAAAAATCTTTCCATCCGTCCATCTTCTCAAACCGCATCAAGAGATTTTTTAACTTATTTCCTCCCTCATCACTTCTGCCTTTCATAACTTTTCAGAATGTAACACCTCTACTCCCTCCTCTTCCTTCCCTCCTTCCTTCGTCCATCACTACCAATTCCTTTTTTTTCGTTCACACAACCATCGACAAGCCCTTCAAGGCTCCACAAGTTAGCAATATCCTATTTTCTGTGTAGTGGCTAGTCGAGATTGGAACGTCCCACTCAAATAAATCCATAGAGAGAGAGAGAGAGAGAGAGAGAGAGAGAGAGAGAGAGAGAGAGAGAGAGAGAGAGAGAGAGAGAGAGAGAGAGAGAGAGAGAGAGAGAGAGAGAGAGAGGGAGACAAAAAACAAGAGAGGGGTGAGAGGATAGAGAAATCGTGAGTGAAAGGAAGGAGAGATACATGAAGAGACGAACTGCTGGAGTAATAGTGCGAAGATAGATTAAGGGAGATGGTAAGGGAAGGAAGGTAAGGGAGAAGGGAGGGAGGGCGAGGTAAGACGAGAGAAAATACAATTGACAACATAACAGCAGGTGGCTCCCATTAACCCATTATCTTGTATAGCAACACAACACTTTTTAACAAGCCTGGGATGTCCAAGGTTAGAAACTCCAGTAAGAAGAATAAACTTAAATAGATTAGTTTTGGGTACAAAGTTTTAGATCAGAGTTAGCGGCACGTGAGGAACTTTAGCTGTCGTAGTACATTGTAGAACTCGTTACAAATATATTACTATTGGAATATATATCACTCTAAACTTAACACGGTGATAAATATGCTGTCAGAAAGCTTTCGTAGTGTTCATAAGTATTGGATATAAAAGTTATAAGTCTAGAACAATATCAGTTGGATCCATTACGATATATTTCTTAATTAGATCAATATCAACCACGTCAGAGTGGAATGGAAAACCAGTTATTGCTTTTATTAATAACATATTAGACTTAAATAACATTAATAAAGTCACGCCTCATGGTTCACTGATTGCATCGAACGTTGGCGTTGAAATTATTACCTTTCAAAACGCTGCTAACCTGCATCCAATTACGTGGGAGGTAATAACTACGTCTAATGAGGTGTCATCAAGGTAGGAAATCATTATACAAGGAATTCCTCCACCCACACACACACACCCACCCACCCACCCACACACACACACACACACACCTAATGAGAAGGTTACGAAGGTGGTGGTGATGGTGTGTGTGTGTGTGTGTGTGTGTGTGTGTGTGTGTGTGTGTGTGTGTGTGTGTGTGTGTGTGTGTGTGTGTGTGTGTGTGTGTGTGTGTGTGTGTGTGTGTGTGTGTCAATAGCATAATTTCCGCCGCACGTACAGAGTCATACATACATACATACATACATTCTAATACACGAAATAAAATGCAAATACTCCTATATATATCTACAACACACACAATTGGCTTACGTTATCCCAAACACGTCTTGGTTTTCTGTACATCGGGACCATTTTCCTTGTAGCACCAACATTGAAGGGTAACTTATCTCAAGCAGTTGGTGTCTTGTACGTATAAGAACTATTCTATTCCTTGTAGGTGTCGACTGGATGGTGAAGCAACGTGATATGACTATTTTTTACGTAATCACCATTAGCTATCACCTGTCACTGCCTATCACCATTCACTATCATAAAATATCTCAATACCGATCAATTATATTCATCTTAACTACCTAGGGATCAGACACACGAGGGAGGGAGGGAGAAGTAGAAATATTAAGTCTGAAAAACAATGTCCAGAAGAGTTGAAGTGTGTCTGTGTAAATAAAAAATAAATAACAGGATGGTGGTCGGTGTGGGAAGCCGTTCTGATCCTCGCTCACTGATCCCTTTTGTGGTGGGATCAATAACATTTACACACGCTGAAGTATCAACATTTGTGTCCTTAACGAGTTTCACGCGACACACACACACCACCACAAACACGCAGGTGGCCGGAATCAGTGCTGGGTAAGGTTTTAGTGCTAATTTTATGCTAATGATATGAATGTTACTGAAGGTTTATCGTAATATATGTAAAGCTGTAAGTGTAAGGCTGACATCACCGTATATCCAATGTTAATAGGTTCGTTCATGTCCCTGACTACCACACACACAAAGATAAGATGAAGCGATAATGTAAATATTTAAACTGTTCAAGTCAATAATACTTTAACATTGTCGAGGAGTAATGTGGAGAGAAAAAGATGAATTCAACTTAGTGTGGTTAGTTCCTATATAAGTATATTCTGGTGATGTAGTTTTTAAGATTATTATTTAGTTATCCCGTGAAAATGCATCCTTATAACTGCTTTCCTTCCTGGTCGAGGGATAAGGCGGCGTCGATGCCCCAAACTACGTGAAGATAATACAACTTTTTACTAGAGAGAAAAGAATAAATGTTTCCTCAACCTACTTTACAGATAAACATGGAATTAAAAATATATAGTTTTTCTCACCCGTCGGAAAAAAAATTCTCTCTCAAAAAAAAAGTAAAATAATTGGTACGGGGTTTTTTTAAACAATATATTCATCGGTTTTATGCGCAGATTTACAGCATTAATTCGAGGCAAGAACACGCACAATATTTACAGTGGCGTCACAAGAATAGAAACACACACACACACACACACACACACACACACACACACACACACGTACCAGACTTTCAATAACAACACAAACTTCATAACAAACACTACAACACAAAGTAAATACAAAAAACAACATATTTTCACCTACAAGCTACAGGTATTCCATGTTCATATTTACACCTGTCAATAACACTGATGAATACACTATCTTTCTACCTGTGTACCCTTGGGCATCTCTCTCTCTCTCTCTCTCTCTCTCTCTCTCTCTCTCTCTCTCTCTCTCTCTCTCTCTCTCTCTCTCTCTCTCTCTCTCTCTCTCTCTCTAAATGAAAACATGCAGCATACATATGTATTTTTTCAAACCTAAACTAAACTTTTTTTCGTGGGGTTTCATTGTCTCCCTTCGCACCTATGTACCTCTACCTGTGTAACTGTATAGCACTACTACCTGTATGCTACCTGTGAAAGACTACCTCTACACCTGTCCACCTCTTACCTGACTACTACCTGTCGTCTCCTAAGAGCATTCCTACACAATTACCTCCCAAGGCCATCCATCCAGGTGAACAGCCTACAATCCATACATTCTATACCTATTTTCATGTCCTACTGACCTCACCTCGCACCTGAACACTCCTCCACATCCCCCTTCCACCCTCCACCCTTCCCCTTCCCCCTCCACCCTCCCCCGGGCCGGCACGCACCACGGCCCCTGAGGTAAACAGTGTCATTAAGGTAAGCACTCGCTGGGATCAGGTTCCTACATCCATTACGTGGCTTTAATGGCTTATGTCCTCTAGTTAGACAAGCCTTCACCTTCCGTTGCCGGTGTTGTCTATAACCTGTCACTTGTACCTAACCTAACCTAAACTATACGTTCTTACCTCCTTATGTTACAAGTGTGTTATATAGACTAGATAAGATAGTATTAGAAGAAGGGATGTTTCACGGTTCAGGTTAAGGATTTATCAGTGATCAGCACATGTATATTTTATGCTTATTTTCTCGCTCTGCCAATTCAAAACGACAGTAGGTAGATATAGTATGCAATCCCCCTTTGATTTATTCACCAATCCATCTATTGTCCCGTAAAATTATATGTAAATCCTTGGAATATTCATGTTCAGCACGGTAAAATAAAATAAATAAAGTCCTGGTGGGTGTGTGTGTGTGTGTGTGTGTGTGTGTGTGTGTGTGTGTGTGTGTGTGTGTGTGTGTGTGTGTGTGTGTGTGTGTGTGATTGTATAGTGCAATGGTGTCGGATAAATTCAACCATTTGCTATTAATGACACGAATATCAGCATAATCAGGGTATTGAGAGTGTGTGTGTGTGTGTGTGTGTGTGTGTGTGTGTGTGTGTGTGTGTGTGTGTGTGTGTGTGTGTGTGTGTGTGTACTTTATCACTTACACAGCAATATGAACAACGTATATGTAGATTAGCTTACCGAAAGGAGTTGATGTGTGTGTGCAGGGGGAGGGAGGGTGGATGGGCGTCAGGAGTTTGTTGCAGGGGGCGCGGAGGGGAGCAGTCAGCAGTCATGATTCTGAAAATAAATAATACATGGTTGAAAAAGAAAAAAAATTAATAATATATCAAGCAAGTGCATTATTTCTTCCTATTATGCTATATTAACGTATATCTAATTCCTATTTTTGGTATATTCCCCACTTTTTTTTAATACACATTTGTTTTCTTTATCAATTCTTTGCTTTGTCTTAGTTTTTTCTTCTTCTTCATTTGCATTCTTTCTTTTACGTGCACGAGTACTGGATATTTGGTCTGGGTAACTCCGCCATTCGTGCTCATTCCATCTTGTTATGCATATTGGCAACGTAACTATTCCTTTCTTTATGAGGTCATGGATAGCCTTTCTAGACTAGTTTTATTTTCCTTACTCTTGATGTGATTCTGTGGCTTCTGTTATCTTTTACTACTCTTGCTACTATTACTACTACTTCTACTACTACTACTTTCACAATCCCTGGTGTTCTTCTTGGTACTGCTATCACGTATAACAAGAAAAAGTAAATGCGAAGAAAACACAACTTTCTCAACTCTTTTTACTCTCCCTCTCCTAATGCTGGTCCTAAAGCCCCTTGTCTGCGATCCTTCCCTCGGGCCGCTGGGAGCTGTGGTCGAGGCTTGAGTGCTTAAGGTACCTCTTGTGTGTGTGTGTGTGTGTGTGTGTGTGTGTGTGTGTGTGTGTGTGTGTGTGTGTGTGTGTGTGTGTGTGTGTGTGTGTGTGTTTGTGTGTGTTCTTCCACTTACTGTACAACATGCAACTACCTACACACACACACACACCCTCTCATTACCTCACCGGCAATACCCGCTCACCTGGGCATAAATCACTGTAATTACACAAAAACTCTAATGACGGCTGGAGTTTTGTCTGGTAATATTATTTTCAGTGCCTCAGATTCCTTCCCTTCCTCCCCTTCCCTCCTTGTGACTCTTAACCTTCCACAGACACATAACTTTACTCCACCTCTCTCTCTCTTTCTGGTCCTCCGTGACACACCCTTACATAACACTCCTTAGGGTCACATACCAGAGTGTAGTTTGACGTTACACCTTTTGGACAACACAGAGAAAAGTCAATTACGGACTAAACTAAACTTAACACAGCTACAAAAAACACATCGTCATATTTTCCACGAAACACACAAACAAACACGAACTTTAAAAAAAAATTCAAGTCAAAACAATGCTCTTTAATCAAGTCAGTCACTCCTCCAAACCTACTATTCTCCAAGCGATATATTCCTTGCTGACCCGTTAGTCATGTTTCAAGGCTACATACTTTACCTTCCCCCCCTTCCCCCCTCCAAGAGCCACTGCCCTCCCCCCCTCAAGAGCCACTCAACCTCACGGCTCGATCAGCACTGAGCGAAGGCTTTTCCTGCCTCTTGTCTCGGTAGGAAACAATATGACACGATATATACTTTACTGAACCTTGATCTTCAGCCCAACAAACTTTACGAGAGAAAGAGAGAGGGAGAGAGGGAGAGAGAAATAGACAGACAAGCACACAGAAACAGAGGGAGACAGAGTAATATAAAGACAGAAATAGTGATAGTAATAGTGATAATGAAACAACCTGGGGACCTATTCTAATTACTTCCACTATCACACCTGAACACCACGAGGACGGGGCACGCAACACCTGCTAACACCATTAATTACTTCAAGGTCAAAGAGTGATGGTGGTGGTGGTGGTGGTGGTGGTAGTGATATAAAAACAGTATAAACTTATTTTTCCACCATGTTTCACCACCTCCCATAGCACATTTAAATCATATTCTCCTTAACTAACAATATATATAGTTAAGTAAACATTAGACACATATATGGCTGAAGAAAACAGATGGTAAGTGTTAAGTGCACAGGAGCTGCCTTGAGTACATCAACTGACCTCTTGCAACCTCATTATATACTTATGTTCTTATATCTACAAACACATCATCATTATCTCTCACCCTCTCCCCTTCCTTTAATAACCACAGTCTACCTTCTCCCTTCACCACACTCTACTCTTTCCCTCGCACCATACTCTCCCTCAAGGATCGAGTGGGTTGTTTCCCCGTACCATAAATCACCTAATGAGGAAGTGGACCATTCTTCATCTTTTCAAACTTTATCGACGATCGAGAACCTGGTAAGACGTGTAGGAGGGTAAAGATTGACGTCCTAAGGTTGCTGGAAACGCATTGGGGATTTAAAAAGGTTTGGTTTTAAAAAGTTTGGTATAGAGAGTATGATGCGAGAGAGAGAGAGAGAGAGAGAGAGAGAGAGAGAGAGAGAGAGAGAGAGAGAGAGAGAGAGAGAGAGAGAGAGAGAGAGAGAGAGAGAGAGTATAAATAAAGGGTTTAAGCTTAATATCATCTACGTACGTTTGTCATATTTAATCTTTCATCCTTCCCTCTTTATATTTAAACAAAGAATTGACCTCCTCCTCCTCCTCCTCCTCCTCCTCCTCCTCCTCCTCCTCCTCCTCCTCCTCCTCCTCCTCCTCCTCCTCCTCTTCCTCTTCCTCTTCCTTATCTGGTTTCACTTCCAGTTTCTCGTATTTGTCTTCTTCTCTCTCTCTCCCTTCCTTCATCATTTCCCTTCCAACGTTCCTCATTCCTTCCTTCTCTGACGCTTTATCTTTCTCATCTTTTCCTCAAGTTATATTTCACTGGTTCCTCTCTCTCTCTCTCTCTCTCTCTCTCTCTCTCTCTCTCTCTCTCTCGTAGTAGTAGTAGTAGTAGTGGTGATGGTGGTAGTTTTGTTTACTCTTTCAATTTTCTTTCCTCCTTTTAATAATTCGTATCCTTAACGCCTTTTAATTTTGAATAACGCTCACTTCATCTTCATAATATTAAAAATTATTTGACACGCATAATTTACTCACCCACTTGATTATGCTCACACGCACACACACACACACACTCACACTCACACTCTCTCTCTCTCTCTCTCTCTCTCTCTCTCTCTCTCTCTCTCTCTCTCTCTCTCTCTCTCTCTCTCTCTCTCTCTCTCTCTCTGTCTTTAATATCCTGTCTTCATTTCCTCTATCTCATAAATATCCTTGTCGCAGTAATTACACTTGTCCTAATTATTATCTCTCTCTCTCTCTCTCTCTCTCTCTCTCTCTCTCTCTCTCTCTCTCTCTCTCTCTCTCTCTCTCTCTCTCTCTCTCTCTTTATATCTATTTCCTAGTAATAAATAGGTACACAGAATATACAGATAATAATGATAGGTATGGAGAGATAATACATCATGCGCACACACACACACACACACACACACACACACACACACACACACACACACACACACACACACACACACACACACACACACACATCCTGCTCCAAATAAATAAGTAAATACGTGTGTGTGTGTGTGTGTGTGTGTGTGTGTGTGTGGTGTGTGTGTGTGTGTGTGTGTGTGTGTGCACTTTACGCATCCAATTAGTATCTTCTTGGTTTCCTTGGTGAGTTAACTTGCTCTTACTTCCGTTTATTTAGGAACATTAAGAGACGTGCGTGCGTGCGTGTATGCGTGTATACATTAAAAGAACGTTCAGTATATCATTCCTTTAAACAGTCACCCCTTCAATCTTCTTAATAATACCCCTTCACGTCCCTTCATCTCCTTTACATTCCCTTCAACACACTCCTTATATCAACTTCCCTTCCCATCCTAAACCATAATATAGAATAAATATATATTAAGTAACGTCAACTATCTCATCCACCTTTATATATGCACTACATCCACCTTTACTCAACACAAACACACATCCAACATCCCTTCTGCACCACCTCCACCAGCACCAGCACCAGCAGCGTACATCCTGTTTGTTGTTCCTCTGTACCCTTTGCTAGTGTCCTTCTCCCTTTAACTTGACTACGCCTTGTCTCCTGAGTCTCCACCCTCTCTAACTTTCCTTCACTTACCTACCTACTCTTACTCTTCCTCTTCCTCCTTTTTTCTTGGTTTTCATTCTTCCTCTTTTTTTAACTTCTTCCCTTGCTTATTTCGTCTTCTCCTTCCTACTTGAATGTTCTAAGCCTCCCTCCTTCTTTCCCTCCTCTAAAATCTCCTCCCTTCGTCTACCTTGGCCTCTTTTCTGTCTGTTCCTTGCGTTTCCGCCTCTCCCGCACTCTCAGCTCTCTCCTCACTTCGCTTGCCTAAGCCTGCCTCCCCCTCGGCCTCTCTCTCCACCCTCCACACTGGATCTCGCGTCCTAAAACTGAAGGCACTCACAGTTTGCAGTGTTTGCCTTTCCAGCTCAGCCCAGAGAGTGTCTATCTATGACCCAGACTTACACACGCACGCACGCAAACACGCACGCACTCAGCCTCGCACACACACGCACGCAATACCGTCAAACTTATTATAAGCCATGTAAATAAGAGTTTGCACACAGATTATCCATTTTTTTCCTTCTGGTAAACCTTTCTAGCGAGTCTAATTCAAGCAATGGTCAAAAAAAATATTGTTGCTGAAAGCCAACTGTCAGAGCAAAAAAAAGGTAATGGTTCATAATTATTTTTTCCCTAGCTCCTGGCAGCCTTTTTACCCATGAATAAAGGCTTGGCAAGGGGATGAGAGGCACAGGGAAACAAGGAATGGGATGGGTAACAAGAGCGGAGCCGGGAAGGGGGAGGAGCAGGAGAAGGAGGAGGAGCAGTGGCCAGGGAGCGGAGGGAGAGCAGTCACCTCAGTCCTAAATGCGAGCCTAAAGTTTACATTAGCATGGATTTCCTGCGAGACTTGGCCGCTCATTACCAAGTTTTTCTTCCCTCTTAGACCCCCTGTTAAAAGAGAGAGAGAGAGAGAGAGAGAGAGAGAGAGAGAGAGAGAGAGAGAGAGAGAGAGAGAGAGAGAGAGAGAGAGAGAGAGAGAGAGTATAAAGGAGGGGAAAAAACTCACAGCAAACATACAGGAAACAGACAAAAAGACATATGCCCTAACTAGGTTGCACACAGACAGAAGGAAAAAAAAGAAAGAAAGAGCAAATGTTCTAAAATCATAAACAGAGAGAGACTACCAAGGTGTGTGTGTGTGTGTGTGTGTGTGTGTGTGTGTGTGTGTGTGTGTGTGTGTGTGTGTGTGTGTGTGTGTAGGCCTGCCCATCGGCGAGGTAATGGGGGTTAATGAGGGTTAATAGGGGAGCAAAACGCCTCGAATAATGAGGCGTAACACTGAAGGTTCAACGACTGTACTTTCCTCTAATTCTAGGTCACCTTCGCCTCCACCTCCCCCCCCCTCCTTCCCCTCCATCTCCCCCTCCACCTTCCCCTCCACCTCCCTTCGTAAGCAGTGCCCAGGTGAGGGGACGCGAGGGTAGAGTAAAGGGGAAAGAAACTACAGCGCTGCCACACTTTTAACATTCTTTTATCGGTGTTTGGGGAGTATAGTCACGTTTGGGTGAGTTTCATGTGTGTGTGTGTGTGTGTGTGTGTGTGTGTGTGTGTGTGTGTGTGTGTGTGTGTGTGTGTGTGTGTGTGTGTGTTAAAGTGTTTGGTTACTATATTTCCTCTTTTTGCTGTGTTTATTACCGGTGCACTGAGTTGTTTTGTCTCGTCTGGATCTTGTTGCCATGCTGTACTCCCCTTGTGTTCATTTTGTGGCCCGTAAATTCCACCCGAATTGAGGTCGAAAGAGTTTTTTCCCTACGAAATTTCATGAAAAATTCCAGACCTCTAAATCTCATGAAAATTGGTACACTGAAGCTTTCAGTCATGCTGATCATGAATATGGAATTAGTTTTGTCATTACTATAATATTTGGATTTTCCATTTTGTGGCCCGTAAATTCTACCAAAACTGATGTCGAAAGAGTTTTTCCCATTTTACTACGTAAATATTAGTCCTACAGGTATAATGTATAGAAGTAAAATGATGGAGTTTGATCATGTATATCTGATACTGTCGTCATATTTCCAATAACTTTAATACTTATGAAGAAAATGTAAATTTTGTGAAAGAAATTAATGCAAAATACTTTCCACTCCTACATCTACAATTAAATTCCAATTTCATTTCACTATAGCTCAAAAGAACGGGCGTCTCCTGCTCTTTCTTTTATATTTCATACGTTTTTTACGTAAACATCATACATTTCGAGTTATTTCAAAATATATGATTTCTGTCAAAAATTCTAAGGGTTTACCCTACGAAATTTCATGAAAATTTCCAGAATTCTGAATTTCATGAAAATTGGTACAATGAGGCTTTCGGTCATGTTGAACACAAATCTGGCATCATATTTTTTATTTCTATAATATCAAACTCTATTTCATCCTTGCTTTTATATCATATATGTTTTTTACGTAAACTTCATACATTATGCTGCACTGTTGTCTGCCGTGTTAGCGTCGAGGCAGCAAGCACACACACGCACGTACACACACACACACACACACACACACACACACACACACACACACACACACACACACACACACACACACACACACACACACACAGGCTCTCGCGGTGCTCTTGATCAGAGTCTTGTGTCACACCTTTTTCAGTTTTGGAAGGTCGTGTGAAGCAGGTCACTTGGCACGACACACACACACTCTCTCACTCTCTCTCTCTCTCTCTCTCTCTCTCTCTCTCTCTCTCTCTCTCTCTCTCTCTCTCTCTCTCTCTCTCTCTTCCAGCCCTTTCGCCGCTCTTGCTGGTAATCCTTCCCTCCCGCCCTCCAGTCCCCCTCCCGGCGGCCTCGGACATGCGCGCCTGTCTACCTTTGCCGCCAGTCACCCGCGAGGAGTCTCCCAGCTAGCCCACCCGCGCCACACACCCGCCACAACCTCCCCCTGCTAGGAAGACTCTACTTGTTGCTCCCGCTGTCTGCCTGCGTGAGATCCCTACTCGGCAAGACACGTAAGTATATCTAAGTGTGATACTCTTCCAAGTGACTTAAAGAGGAAAACCCAGTGGAGTGTTTTGTATTTTACTTGTAACTCTTCTTCATTCCGGAAGTGTGTGTTGTGCTGTGTGTTTGTGGCGCAATGACCGCGTGGTGTGTTGTGTAGTGTTGCATGTGACGGCTAGGAATATTAAGTAGATATGATGAGAAGTTTTAGGTGTTAGTTAGTGTTCTTAACGTCGATATGTCCGTCTTAATAATAATAATACACACAGCTGCGTCAAAACACTATCTGATCAAAAAACGCATAATTGCCGTAATTTCAAAACACTGACAGTCCTACACGATACACACATACACGCACAATGCAAAGCGAAAAATACCAGACTACGTAACATATAATAAGAAACTATAATAGCATAAAAGAAAACAAAAATGAGTATAGGAGAAGCGAACGACACACACACATTGACAATAAAAAAAAAGTAACATGAAAAAGGCAATATTCTCTGAGAAACACACAAGATCTCTCATATACATCCCCAATGCCTTTGTACCTTGACGCGCGCGGTGCTTCTCTGCAGGGCGCTTCTCGAGGGGTCTTGGGCTGACATTCACGGCCTCTTCCCCTTCCACTCCGTGCCCTAGACGTTTTATTCCCTAGTTCTATCGCAAGGGTAAATTTTTTTTCGCCTAATGAGTGTGTGTAGCTATGAACTCCTCCTCTCTGTGACCCCACGGACGCCTGGTATGAAGGAAGGTACTTGGAAACATTAATCTTTCGTGTACAAACTGAACTCATGTTAATATAAAAAAAAAGAAGGAAAAGAATAAATAAAAAGACGAATATAAAAACTAAATTAAACATGGTCTGCTTTTTTTTCTCTTTCTTTTCTCTCCGTCATTATTTCTTTACCTTTCTCTCTCTCTCTCTTAACTGCTTACAACTACGTAGTGTTGTATACCATTAAAAAAATTATACTCGTACTGAACAAGTATCGACCAACAAGAAGAAATCATTAAATAAAAATAAGAATCAAATCCTTTTATAAGAGAAAAGTAAAAGCCACAATCGAGGCCAAGAAAGATGTAAAGAAAGGAATCAAAGTGGCTTGAGCCTCGATCCACCTCCAAGACGGGGCTTTGCCAGGCCGCCGCTCCAGGCTCCAGGCACGGGGAGGCAACACAGGGAGGCAGCCCGGGGGAACAGTAGGCAGACGGGGAAGAGGAAACTGCGGCTCAAGAATGTGAGGGAAAGATATACAAATATTCTCATCCCAAAATATTTTACCTAAGATGCTCTACACAGTCTTGCTCTTTCCCTGACTGATTCATATTTGTGAATTGTGTTTTATATTTGTTTGTGCGTCTTATTCACGGAAAAAGTAGTGTCATAAGAATTCCTCCAAGTTATTTAGTCCTACACTCACATACGTCTTCAATACTAATGTTCCCGAAGCCTCCAGTCTGACGTTTTCAAGTTATAATACACATACAATACAAATAGGTCTATTCTCTTGTTTAATTAAAGCTAAAACTACACTTAATCATTCCAGTGTACTTAACAACGGAAGATCCATTGGAAAATTAACGCCAAATCCGCTCCCATGGAAAGTTTGAAACAGGGAAACTTGAAGCAGTCTAACTCATAAATTGTCTGGTATAAATTTCTCTATCTCGGCCGCAACCTTCCATTATTGTACTTTTCAATGACATTTTTCCACAGTTACTCATTTGAAGCAAGTTTTCGAGCTTAATAACCATTATATATTTGTTTATGTAATGTAAGTTTCAACTAAGATTATTCTATTCATTCTTTTAGTACAATTTATATTATTACTACTATTATCATTACCATTATTAGTATCACCATCAGTGCAACATC
Source organism: Metacarcinus magister (assembly GCA_029783475.1). Lineage (NCBI taxonomy): Eukaryota > Metazoa > Arthropoda > Malacostraca > Decapoda > Cancridae > Metacarcinus > Metacarcinus magister. The sequence continues at coordinate 16,763,204 of JAPQNM010000006.1, forward strand.
ATATTCCCGCGTATACCATGACAAGTTAAGTTACGAAGATTTGTAACTCCCACTAAATAAACTTTGCTCGTGCAAGGAATTGGAATGTGTTGATGACGGTACCTAACCTTACCTCTGCCCTGCCCTCCGCACTCCTCCTGACAACATTGTACTTAACTCTGCTGAAAGATAACTGGATAACACGCAAGTGAAATCATTCCACTCACAGACGCGAGAATAGGCAACCAAGGACAAGACTCGACCTTCTATCCTTAAGAACCACACGCAGACGACCCTTCCATCACACCTCCACCTCATTCACTCCTGCGACACACAAGCCTCAAGCGGGGAGTCTCAACCTAACACTCACTTCACATTATTGGAAAAAAGATAATCATGTCCTTTGTCGCATCTGTTCAGCATTTTTCAGCTTCCTTTGCATAATTACATGTATAAAGTTGAAAAGTTTGAAGATGAAATGGTAATGATAATGGTTTAAGGCATATTGCTCCGTCTCTCTCTCTCTCTCTCTCTCTCTCTCTCTCTCTCTCTCTCTCTCTCTCTCTCTCTCTCTCTCTCTCTCTCTCTCTCTCCCTTTCTGGTGCAATATCGTTCCCATCTTTTAACGTAAAGAGAAGTTACACTTAGTCATTTGCTATAATATTTTCCGTTTCTTTCGTGCCATCTCGTCTTTTACCTGAACGCTGGCGACGTCACAAATGACATTAACACGTAAAGGAAGAATAATAGCAAATGAAAAAATATATAAATACAACTTAAGACCTCGTTTCGCTCCTCCCAAGTATCCCGGAAGAGGAGGAGGAGGAGGAGGAGGAGGAGGAGGAGGAGGAGGAGGAGGAGGAGGAGGAGGAGGAGGAGGAGGCAGAAGAAGAGGAGGAGGAAGAGAAGAAAACGTTGACAGTGATAAGGAAGGTGATATATACTGACAAAAACCAGCTTCCACGATGCTGTTGGAGACACGAAATAAAATCTGTCCCTTCCAGAGGCCACAGAGTGATGAAGATGCTGTTTTTCTTCTCTTTAGGGCAAGAAGAGAAACAAAAAAGGATAAGTGACGGCTAGATATTTATTTTTATTTTTACTTGCCATAGACACGCCCCCTATAAATCATAGTAAAGGTCAGGTCAAATAAGGGTCACACTGGAAAAGGTGGGACATGGTGACATCTCGTCTTTTTTCTTTTTTTTTGCAGCGAAAACTAAAGTCTCGTTGTCACATTTACGGAACAAATTGTTGAAGAGTAAAACACGCGTCAATTAGTGCGTCTGTACGTGTTGTGTGTGTGTGTGTGTGTGTGTGTGTGTGTGTGTGTGGGTGTGTGTGTGTGTGTGTGTGTGGTGCCAAAACACACACACACACACACACACACACACACACACACACACACACACACACACACACACATATGGACATAGATAAGAAAAGAAAAAACCGAAAATGTAGAGAAACAGAAAAATATGTAAATGGATGGAGACAGAGAGGACATCAAACAGAGATAGATTTACGAGCTGATAGACATAAATTCTTCCACTTAACACACACACACACACACACACACACACACACACACACACAATTAGCGAACAGTATCAATCACTGGATGAATTTCATTGCAAAACTTCTAAAGAATGAAAAAAAATAAGCATAAAAGAAGGAAAAAAAAGAAGATATATAGGAAGGTGGTATGGAAAGGGGCTGAAGCACTGCGCAATTTCCCCTTGACTCGCTGCACCTCCCTGGCTAAATCACCATTACAATTACTCGACCCAATTATTCGTTCACTCCGGTAAATGTCCACTGTTCCTGCTGACTCAGTGGCGCGACTCCACTGAGTCTTCCCTTGCACTCCAAAGCACATGCCTCCTCATCTTAATCTAGTGAAAAGTTATCATATTAAGTGTTATGTTTAATTTGAGTTCGTAAAGTAGTTGTTTGTGTGTTGTATTTATCGTGAATCATTCTTTTGTTTATAGATATTAGGGGAGAAAAAAATAGTGAAATATGGTACGATATCACCGTAGACTTTTTTCAGATTCTTTCTCTATACATAATTCACACGCACGCAATCACGCACACACACACACACACACACACACACACACACACACACACACACACACACACACACACACACATCTATCCATCCATCCAAACAAACAGAAAAAACACTGGCAGTAAAAACGCAAAAAAATAAATCACAACAACAATTTTCAGATATCCCGATACGATATTTTTTCAAACCCCGAACATCTCACACACAAACAAACACCCACACCCACACACACACACAAGTTGATAGAGATATTTCAACCAACACACACAGGAGTAGGAGGAATAACACAGCACCAGAGATATATACAAACAAGAAACACCAGATGTAATACACAAATGCACGCAGGAATCCAACTTCATCTCCTATCCCTAACTCCTCTACCCCCAAAAAACACACACACACACACACCAACCTTATTCCTACCCCTTCTACCATCCCACCTCCCCCATCACTACCTCACACTCAGCCCCCAAAACCCATCTAACAACCACGCTGGCTTTCAGAACGATTAGTAAGGCAGCAGTTGGCTAGAAGGTATGCAATCCACGGAGCATAGGATCACGTACAGAGTTGAGCTGCATGGATATCACATACGCATCGTCCCTGACTGACAGTAACTTTCAGGTTCTAGTGAGCCGTTCCTACTCGTGCACTCACAAGCCAAGCCATCACATGACCCTCCATGACACCCCGGAATACTATATAAGATGAAACGCGACCGTTGTAACGACCACCCACCTTCCGCTATTTCTACTTTCAATTTTACTCTCCCCTTTCCCCCATTCGCTACTTTGCTAACCAGCTATCACGGGTGGCGTGTTATCATTTTCTTAAGTTCAAAACACATGCTTACAGCGCCACTCCCGACTAGCCAGGACGCAGAATGAAAGGCAGTGGGTTGAGAGGTGTGCTTCTGCGAGGTGTGAACTTATATAGCTCTGTCAAGGTACTCGAAGCCTGTATGGAAGTGCTACCTGGGGTTTGGGGGTTTTTCTTTTGTTTCGGGGCTCTCTATGACGTGGATTTACCTGCAAGGGCTTGTGACGTGAGTATTGCCATCGCCTTCCCAAGTGGCCCGTCAGTGTGTGTCTACATTTATTGCCGTGTATTATATTTTGTCTATTTAGGATGTGCCTCTATTGTTGTGTGTCTTGTGTTGTGTGCCTATATTTGTTTTTTTGTTTTTTTTCATGTGTATGCATTGAGAATTTATATATATATATATATATATATATATATATATATATATATATATATATATATATATATATATATATATATATATAGTTTAGGAAGAAAATCACTTGGACGAATATTGCGAGTTGGTTTTTTCATGTTTTTTTGTAGCTTGAAGATTGCAATGACACACACACACACACACACACACACAATCTCGATCATTCACCTGGGGAACCACTACATAATTCAGGTTCAATTCGCTTATTGTATCAAAGTTTCGAACATTGTCAACTTCAAAGCATCGAGGTTTCAGCCGCAGGCAACTTCAGCAAAGTTCCAGATCTCTCTCTCTCTCTCTCTCTCTCTCTCTCTCTCTCTCTCTCTCTCTCTCTCTCTCTCTCTCTCTCTCTCTCTCTCTCTCTCTCTCTCTCTCTCTCTCTCTCTCTCTCTCACATACTCAAGAAAAAGAAAATAGCATTGCAAAACAAAAATATTTACCACATGAAAAATATAGGCCACAGATCATAGATAATTACAAGACGTGGAAAAGGATATAACACGAAAACAAAAACAAAAACACATTACGGAAGGCATCGAAGTGAAAGAAAAGGCAAGGACAAGCGAACAATGGAACGGAACTGACCACAGGATGACATATTAAGCATTTACAGCCAGGCACCGACCATCACAGCCCCACACACAGCACGGCAGACGTAACAGGAAGGCTGTGTGTGGCTGTGCTGCTGTACTGGTGTGTGTGTGTGTGTGTGTGTGTGTGTGTGTGTGTGTGTGTGTGTGTGTGTGTGTGTGTGTGTGTGTGTGTGTGTGTGTGTGTGTGTGTGTGTGTCTGTCTGTGTCTGTCTATGATATGAAACCCCTTACAAAAATTTTCTCCTCCGGTTCTGACTCAAAATTCAATTCCACAATACAATTTTGACGTTTTTCATCTTTTAACAAGAGAAAATCTTGCGTTTTTCGTTGCCTGATAAACTTATTTCCCGCGTTTATTAAACAAAAACATAATTCTTTTAACCAGGAATCTCCTCTTCTGTCTAGAGACTCGTAACTCCATACCTATTTCACATCACGCATTTTCTGTCCTCTTACCAAAAGCCTCACCAAGAAAAGTCATATCCTTTCCTCTCCTGAAGGCAAACTCGACGAAGTTAGTTTAATGGACTCCATCTAAACATTATTCTTTCCTTTCTTCTAAGATCATAACAATTTTTAAAGTTAATGTCTCTGTGCACTATCACACACACACACACACACACACACACACACACACACACACACACACACACACACACCCTTATTGTACCGTCTCATATGCTGAAAGAAAACAGTATATTTTCTTACCATCTAACCTCTTACAAATACCTCTTCTTTCTCATAATATTCCGTGTAGTATTACGTCACCATTACCACGAACACTGCCTTGCTGACCCTCATTACTGCGTACCTCCACAACGACCAACACTCCTTACGACCTATAATCAAGCCTATTCTAACCTGCTTCACGATGTACATATGTTCACTGATGACTATATAATTTCCTTGCTTCTCTTAATACCGATATCACACAACACACTCCCCACCACCACTACTACTACTTCTTAATTTTTTTCACGACTGGTATTAAGTATTAACTCGACTCTAAAATTTATATTACATCTGGAATTGTGTATAGCACTTTAAAGGGAGGAAGGAATGTGCGTTATGCCACACCACCCTTCTCTACCTTCCTTCCTCGTAGTCTTTGTACTCCAATCCCTCCTTTCTACCCCCATGGAAATAAAATACAGAATATATTAACTCCTAACATCCTCCTATTTATATACTGCATAACAATACACGCAGGCAATCCATTTTCTTCCTTGCGTGAATATCTTACATCATAATACATCATACCAATCCATTTCCCTCCCTACGAGAATAGTAACCAAGTCTGACCCTACCCTTATCCCTTCCCCTATCCACGATCGCCCCGCCAATCCCTCTCTATCACTGTGTTGCTGAGAGCTCAAAGGAAAAAGGTCAAGGGTATCAATGCAGCATTCACTGATGGACACTTTACTAGCGCGTAATTCGTTCCATTAGGAGGGAACACACTCTACTTTAGAAAGGGGATTCTTTTTTTTATTTTTTATTCATCCATGAGTGAGTTTGACACTTTTGTATGGGTTGAAATTACACAAACTGGTGAGCTTGGATTTGGTAATTACGTAGCCATGAAAATGTTGGAAGTCAGGTTCTTGAATAACGTTCCTCCGTCCTGTCCTGTCCCTTCACTCTCTACACGTTACAGTAATCGTTTGTATTTCCAGCTTGATATCATAACACGAACTGGACAGGTTTAAAACACGTGCAGTGAACGGCTCAGCTCGGATTACAGACAACATACACACACACACACACACACACGTCAGTACTTGTTCCACTGGTTCACGTTCACAAGCTTTCATCGATGGTTTTACATTAAAGCGATCACTCTATACGATCAAAACAATATAAAAAAAATATATATACCAATATGAAAAATAAATCTGTTCACTCCCACCGCATCATATTGAAAACATGTTGAAATAAATGCATCGCAAATTGGTGGTGCATTTACACGTGTTTACATACATTCCCGCCTTGTTTTATGCAGCAAAATATACTGGTTGTCAACTGCCTAACCTAACATAGCAGCCCAGGGTAACATAACTTTCCTGTTTTCATATATTTTACAAAACAGTAAGCTATTACATTATTTATCCTCTTTTGATCGTGAGACGGTAAAAATATCCTTTATTTCCACTAAGCAATCTCGTATAATCTATCCACAGTATTATATTTCAGCCGTGAGGAAGCATCAATACTCCTTTGTGTTCTTGACGTAACTGTGGAACACTTAGCCATCCGTTCCCATCCTCCCTGCGCTCCCTAGCTGCTTGTATACGACGCTCACTGATTTCTCGCTAAAGCACGACTGCAATTCAGGTTGTTGCCGGCGTCTTGTCGCGCACAGACACCCTTGTTACGTCTAAACTTTAACTAATGATGGGTGGCGTGTTTTCAAGATAAATTAAATTCGTCCCCTTATGTATATTTCTTTCCTTTCTTTGATACACACATACGTAGGAGAGATAGATAGATAGAGAGAGAGAGAGATGAGAGAGAGAGAGAGAGAGAGAGAGAGAGAGAGAGAGAGAGAGAGAGAGAGAGAGAGAGAGGAGAGGAGAGGAGAGAGAGAGAGAGAGAGAGAGAGCTAGAGAGAGGTGAGAGGAGGCTGGTGTCCGGGATGCATTGTGAAGGAGAGGAAGAAAGGAAAGTAATGCTGAAGAGAACCATTCATATATTTCCTCCTCTCCTCCTTGTATCCCCTCACTTATCTTCCCCTTCCAGCCTCTCTCTTCCTCTCCCCTCTCCTCACTTCTTTGCCTTTCCTCTCTTAACCCTTCCATGTTCCCACCAGCCTCTCTTCTCTCTCTCCCTCTCCTTCCTTAACCTCTTGTTCCAGCTGAGAGAGAGAGAGAGAGAGAGAGAGAGAGAGAGAGAGAGAGAGAGAGAGAGAGAGAGAGAGAGAGAGAGAGAGAGAGAGAGAGAGACGGGGAAGCAAAAAATTTAAACATACTTGCACAAGCGAAAGAACACACACACACACACACACACACACACACACACACACACACACACACACACACACACACACACGAAGTCTGGCAAAGATAAATGCACCAGTAGAGATAGAAAAAAGCAAAAGAAGAGAAACAAAAAAAAAGACACAGACATACAAGCAAACATGAAAATATCTAAAGCACAAACGAAACAATAAAAACCAAATACGACATAAGACTCGTAAATAATAGAATTAATCCCTAAAAAAAATAAATAAATAAATAAAAATTACATAAATAATTAAACGAGTATAGATAAATAAATGACATTAAAATACTTGATAAGCGAGTGGTAAAAAAGAAAAAAAAGTCAGAAACAGGGAGAGAAACACTGATAGAAGCACCTAGTGACCTCCTAAGGCTGGTTCCTGTACCTTACGTGATCGGTGCAGGTAATCTCACTCACCTGTCTTTTGGTAATTAAGGTGATGGATGGGGAGCCTCGAAGGGCGCGGCCAGGTAAGAGTGCCCGCCCCTTGCGATCAATCTCTGTCACCTGACCACGACACACACACACACACACACACACACACACACACACACACACACACACACACACATACACACACACATACACACACACACACTGTCTACAGCCTCAAGGACATTATTGACGTATAAATTTGGATGGATAAGCTCCCACCATTATGAAAATACGTAGAAGGAACCATGACAGAACCGCCGCCAGAACCTTACATACAATTAAGTCTAATTATAAAAACGTAACAACAAAACAAGAATATGCACTTCCTTATGCATCAAAAAACAGGTTTATATTCCTTCTTTTTCCTAAATTTGTGTCGATAACAACTGACGCAACATTTAGGGAAAGGAAGGAAGAAAAAAAAATATGTCTGTTATTGACATTCCAACTGGATGGAAGTTAAAATTTACCTTCACCGGTTTTTACTGTTTCTGAGTTAACTGACGCTTCACTAACACGCAAGGAAGGGAAGTAAATGTTCAGTTTTGTTGGTTGACCGTCTGTTGGGTGATTCTAGACCCTGTTCGAGCCCCGGTCACGGCTTGAAGAGTTCTTGTCCTTTCTTAGCTTTTCTACAGGTGGGTGGCATGAGCAGCAGCCATATAAGTGGAGTAAACGTGGTCACCTGGACGAGAAACTGGCCCGGTGTCCCAAATTAGTGGTTCAATAACACGCACACAACCGACTATTAAAAGAAAAGAAAAAAGGCGGAGGAATAGAGAGTTATATATCCACATACTTCTTATTCTTTTTTCTATGAGAGATAAATTATGTTATCTAAAGTCTCTAATTCATCGATGACAAAGATGTTAACTGAGATACCTCAGTGAAAAGAAAATTAAAAGTATGTACGGTATACTTTTTTTTGTTTTTCTTTAAGTGATTGAATATACTGACAGATACACAAGTACTAGTGGTTCGAACCCCAAAATATCTGCATTCACTACCCTACATGTAGAAATAATATCAGTTCACAAATTTTCAGAAAAAAACCCGTCTTTTTCTGCGACAAAACAAGCTCTGAATACATTGGTTAAAAAAACAAAAAAAAGCAAATACGTACGAATATGAAACATGAAACGCATTTACTCTCGCTCCAAAATATTTATAATGGAACCACAAGAGGGGGGCGGTGGGGTGGGGGGGAGGGGGAAGGGATTAAGATTTCCAGGGAAACATGAAAAATTAATTAAGGAAGACAGGACTTTCACAGTGAAATTCTATCCCGTAAAACGCAATTAGGTAAATATGCTCTCTATCTATCTCTCTATCTCTCTCTCTCTCTCTCTCTCTCTCTCTCTCTCTCTCTCTCTCTCTCTCTCTCTCTCTCTCTCTCTCCCTCCCTCTCTGGGTTAAAACAAATTATAAAATCAGTATGGTTGATCTAATACTTTACCAATGTCCAATGCCAATGCCTTCCTTTGACCTTCTTAAATGCTGCTGCATCAAGATAAGGCTCACTAGAATTAGGTATATAGAGGCAGAAAACAATTCAATTCCCACCGCTCGTTCGGTCATGACCGGCCGATCAAAATCTTCACTACTGACTCTGTCACCGGTGCCAATGGCCATGGAAGTTATTTATTTTCATTAAAAAATGTAATGCAGTACTTTTATTGCAGTGTCAAGCTCCATCAAGAGGATATGATAGCTATCCGTAACCCGCGTATACTCCTACACACGACGCGTTACCCCGTAAGGCACACATATAGTCTTAACGTCCACGAATATCTTTGTAATAACTGTTACAGCTCAAAGCAGTTCATAACTAAGCCTTACGACACGTTCAACCATCTTACAGACCCTCGTGGATGTGTAGAATTGACCTCAACATATGGTGCATTTTTGTCATTTTTTCTACTCCGGGAAATTTTTTGCAAAATTTCCTCTTCGATTTTGTTCTTTTTAAACTATGTTGTACATGGGAAGAATGTAAGACTTTCAGCTTAGTTTCAGTTAATTTCACCAGAAACTTTTATTGCTATAAATGAATTTATTTGGGTTAAAATCAATGATAAAATCAGTATGGTGGATCTAATACTTTAACAATGTTGATGGAAAAGATATCAGATATTCCTTATGAAATTACCAACTAATAAACAAAGCACTTTGTTCAATTGGTATCTTAGCTTAGAAGCTAATATTGTTTGTTTAATGATATCATTATTTTAGTAAATAACTATTTTTCATGAGATAGATACCGATCAAATATAACAAAGAGTTATGTTGTGAAATCATAAATATTTATCGCTTCTTTTTAAACCCCACCCCATTCCAATCCTGCGTCTAGTTTCTTTTTTCATTATTTATAATCTACCTAATTTACGTGAGGACGTAATATATATTTTCTTAATATTGTGTTTATCAGTACTTGTTAAATACCATAAGGATCGGAAAAAGGTGCAGATTTTGAAGCATTGGTTGAAAATTCAATACGAGTAAAACGAAAGGAGTTACAGCTAGTTTAAGTAGAACATATGATGAAAACAAGTTTTTATACACTATTTCAGGATGGCAGAGTCTGTTTGATTACTCCTGTAGTGTACATAGCCTTCCTTTGACCTTCTTAAATGCTGCTGCATCAAGATAAGGCTCACTAGAATTAGGTATATAGAGGCAGAAAACAATTCAATTCCCACCGCTCGTTCGGTCATGACCGGCCGATCAAAATCTTCACTACTGACTCTGTCACCGGTGCCAATGGCCATGGAAGTTATTTATTTTCATTAAAAAATGTAATGCAGTACTTTTATTGCAGTGTCAAGCTCCATCAAGAGGATATGATAGCTATCCGTAACCCGCGTATACTCCTACACACGACGCGTTACCCCGTAAGGCACACATATAGTCTTAACGTCCACGAATATCTTTGTAATAACTGTTACAGCTCAAAGCAGTTCATAACTAAGCCTTACGACACGTTCAACCATCTTACAGACCCTCGTGGATGTGTAGAATTGACCTCAACATATGGTGCATTTTTGTCATTTTTTCTACTCCGGGAAATTTTTTGCAAAATTTCCTCTTCGATTTTGTTCTTTTTAAACTATGTTGTACATGGGAAGAATGTAAGACTTTCAGCTTAGTTTCAGTTAATTTCACCAGAAACTTTTATTGCTATAAATGAATTTATTTGGGTTAAAATCAATGATAAAATCAGTATGGTGGATCTAATACTTTAACAATGTTGATGGAAAAGATATCAGATATTCCTTATGAAATTACCAACTAATAAACACAGCACTTTGTTCAATTGGTATCTTAGCTTAGAAGCTAATATTGTTTGTTTAATGATATCATTATTTTAGTAAATAACTATTTTTCATGAGATAGATACCGATCAAATATAACAAAGAGTTATGTTGTGAAATCATAAATATTTATCGCTTCTTTTTAAACCCTATCCCATTCCAATCCTGCGTCTAGTTTCTTTTTTCATTATTTATAATCTACCTAATTTACGTGAGGACGTAATATATATTTTCTTAATATTGTGTTTATCAGTACTTGTTAAATACCATAAGGATCGGAAAAAGGTGCAGATTTTGAAGCATTGGTTGAAAATTCAATACGAGTAAAACGAAAGGAGTTACAGCTAGTTTAAGTAGAACATATGATGAAAACAAGTTTTTATACACTATTTCAGGATGGCAGAGTCTGTTTGATTACTCCTGTAGTGTACATAGCCTTCATTTGACCTTCTTAAATGCTGCTGCATCAAGATAAGGCTCACTAGAATTAGGTATATAGAGGCAGAAAACAATTCAATTCCCACCGCTCGTTCGGTCATGACCGGCCGATCAAAATCTTCACTACTGACTCTGTCACCGGTGCCAATGGCCATGGAAGTTATTTATTTTCATTAAAAAATGTAATGCAGTACTTTTATTGCAGTGTCAAGCTCCATCAAGAGGATATGATAGCTATCCGTAACCCGCGTATACTCCTACACACGACGCGTTACCCCGTAAGGCACACATATAGTCTTAACGTCCACGAATATCTTTGTAATAACTGTTACAGCTCAAAGCAGTTCATAACTAAGCCTTACGACACGTTCAACCATCTTACAGACCCTCGTGGATGTGTAGAATTGACCTCAACATATGGTGCATTTTTGTCATTTTTTCTACTCCGGGAAATTTTTTGCAAAATTTCCTCTTCGATTTTGTTCTTTTTAAACTATGTTGTACATGGGAAGAATGTAAGACTTTCAGCTTAGTTTCAGTTAATTTCACCAGAAACTTTTATTGCTATAAATGAATTTATTTGGGTTAAAATCAATGATAAAATCAGTATGGTGGATCTAATACTTTAACAATGTTGATGGAAAAGATATCAGATATTCCTTATGAAATTACCAACTAATAAACACAGCACTTTGTTCAATTGGTATCTTAGCTTAGAAGCTAATATTGTTTGTTTAATGATATCATTATTTTAGTAAATAACTATTTTTCATGAGATAGATACCGATCAAATATAACAAAGAGTTATGTTGTGAAATCATAAATATTTATCGCTTCTTTTTAAACCCCATCCCCATTCCAATCCTGCGTCTAGTTTCTTTTTTCATTATTTATAATCTACGTAATTTACGTGAGGACGTAATATATATTTTCTTAATATTGTGTTTATCAGTACTTGTTAAATACCATAAGGATCGGAAAAAGGTGCAGATTTTGAAGCATTGGTTGAAAATTCAATACGAGTAAAACGAAAGGAGTTACAGCTAGTTTAAGTAGAACATATGATGAAAACAAGTTTTTATACACTATTTCAGGATGGCAGAGTCTGTTTGATTACTCCTGTAGTGTACATAGCCTTCCTTTGACCTTCTTAAATGCTGCTGCATCAAGATAAGGCTCACTAGAATTAGGTATATAGAGGCAGAAAACAATTCAATTCCCACCGCTCGTTCGGTCATGACCGGCCGATCAAAATCTTCACTACTGACTCTGTCACCGGTGCCAATGGCCATGGAAGTTATTTATTTTCATTAAAAAATGTAATGCAGTACTTTTATTGCAGTGTCAAGCTCCATCAAGAGGATATGATAGCTATCCGTAACCCGCGTATACTCCTACACACGACGCGTTACCCCGTAAGGCACACATATAGTCTTAACGTCCACGAATATCTTTGTAATAACTGTTACAGCTCAAAGCAGTTCATAACTAAGCCTTACGACACGTTTAACCATCTTACAGACCCTCGTGGATGTGTAGAATTCACCTCAACATATGGTGCATTTTTGTCATTTTTTCTACTCTGGGAAATTTTTTGCAAAATTTCCTCTTCGATTTTGTTCTTTTTAAACTATGTTGTACATGGGAAGAATGTAAGACTTTCAGCTTAGTTTCAGTTAATTTCACCAGAAACTTTTATTGCTATAAATGAATTTATTTGGGTTAAAATCAATGATAAAATCAGTATGGTGGATCTAATACTTTACCAATGTTGATGGAAAAGATATCAGATATTCCTTATGAAATTACCAACTAATAAACACAGCACTTTGTTCAATTGGTATCTTAGCTTAGAAGCTAATATTGTTTGTTTAATGATATCATTATTTTAGTAAATAACTATTTTTCATGAGATAGATACCGATCAAATATAACAAAGAATTATGTTGTGAAATCATAAATATTTATCGCTTCTTTTTAAACCCTATCCCATTCCAATCCTGCGTCTAGTTTCTTTTTTCATTATTTATAATCTACCTAATTTACGTGAGGACGTAATATATATTTTCTTAATATTGTGTTTATCAGTACTTGTTAAATACCATAAGGATCGGAAAAAGGTGCAGATTTTGAAGCATTGGTTGAAAATTCAATACGAGTAAAACGAAAGGAGTTACAGCTAGTTTAAGTAGAACATATGATGAAAACAAGTTTTTATACACTATTTCAGGATGGCAGAGTCTGTTTGATTACTCCTGTAGTGTACATAGCCTTCCTTTGACCTTCTTAAATGCTGCTGCATCAAGATAAGGCTCACTAGAATTAGGTATATAGAGGCAGAAAACAATTCAATTCCCACCGCTCGTTCGGTCATGACCGGCCGATCAAAATCTTCACTACTGACTCTGTCACCGGTGCCAATGGCCATGGAAGTTATTTATTTTCATTAAAAAATGTAATGCAGTACTTTTATTGCAGTGTCAAGCTCCATCAAGAGGATATGATAGCTATCCGTAACCCGCGTATACTCCTACACACGACGCGTTACCCCGTAAGGCACACATATAGTCTTAACGTCCACGAATATCTTTGTAATAACTGTTACAGCTCAAAGCAGTTCATAACTAAGCCTTATGACACGTTCAACCATCTTACAGACCCTCGTGGATGTGTAGAATTGACCTCAACATATGGTGCATTTTTGTCATTTTTTCTACTCTTGGAAATTTTTTGCAAAATTTCCTCTTCGATTTTGTTCTTTTTAAACTATGTTGTACATGGGTAGAATGTAAGACTTTCAGCTTAGTTTCAGTTAATTTCACCAGAAACTTTTATTGCTATAAATGAATTTATTTGGGTTAAAATCAATGATAAAATCAGTATGGTGGATCTAATACTTTAACAATGTTGATGGAAAAGATATCAGATATTCCTTATGAAATTACCAACTAATAAACACAGCACTTTGTTCAATTGGTATCTTAGCTTAGAAGCTAATATTGTTTGTTTAATGATATCATTATTTTAGTAAATAACTATTTTTCATGAGATAGATACCGATCAAATATAACAAAGAGTTATGTTGTGAAATCATAAATATTTATCGCTTCTTTTTAAACCCTATCCCATTCCAATCCTGCGTCTAGTTTCTTTTTTCATTATTTATAATCTACGTAATTTACGTGAGGACGTAATATATATTTTCTTAATATTGTGTTTATCAGTACTTGTTAAATACCATAAGGATCGGAAAAAGGTGCAGTTTTTGAAGCATTGGTTGAAAATTCAATACGAGTAAAACGAAAGGAGTTACAGCTAGTTTAAGTAGAACATATGATGAAAACAAGTTTTTATACACTATTTCAGGATGGCAGAGTCTGTTTGATTACTCCTGTAGTGTACATAGCCTTCCTTTGACCTTCTTAAATGCTGCTGCATCAAGATAAGGCTCACTAGAATTAGGTATATAGAGGCAGAAAACAATTCAATTCCCACCGCTCGTTCGGTCATGACCGGCCGATCAAAATCTTCACTACTGACTCTGTCACCGGTGCCAATGGCCATGGAAGTTATTTATTTTCATTAAAAAATGTAATGCAGTACTTTTATTGCAGTGTCAAGCTCCATCAAGAGGATATGATAGCTATCCGTAACCCGCGTATACTCCTACACACGACGCGTTACCCCGTAAGGCACACATATAGTCTTAACGTCCACGAATATCTTTGTAATAACTGTTACAGCTCAAAGCAGTTCATAACTAAGCCTTACGACACGTTCAACCATCTTACAGACCCTCGTGGATGTGTAGAATTGACCTCAACATATGGTGCATTTTTGTCATTTTTTCTACTCCGGGAAATTTTTTGCAAAATTTCCTCTTCGATTTTGTTCTTTTTAAACTATGTTGTACATGGGTAGAATGTAAGACTTTCAGCTTAGTTTCAGTTAATTTCACCAGAAACTTTTATTGCTATAAATGAATTTATTTGGGTTAAAATCAATGATAAAATCAGTATGGTGGATCTAATACTTTAACAATGTTGATGGAAAAGATATCAGATATTCCTTATGAAATTACCAACTAATAAACAAAGCACTTTGTTCAATTGGTATCTTAGCTTAGAAGCTAATATTGTTTGTTTAATGATATCATTATTTTAGTAAATAACTATTTTTCATGAGATAGATACCGATCAAATATAACAAAGAGTTATGTTGTGAAATCATAAATATTTATCGCTTCTTTTTAAACCCCACCCCATTCCAATCCTGCGTCTAGTTTCTTTTTTCATTATTTATAATCTACCTAATTTACGTGAGGACGTAATATATATTTTCTTAATATTGTGTTTATCAGTACTTGTTAAATACCATAAGGATCGGAAAAAGGTGCAGATTTTGAAGCATTGGTTGAAAATTCAATACGAGTAAAACGAAAGGAGTTACAGCTAGTTTAAGTAGAACATATGATGAAAACAAGTTTTTATACACTATTTCAGGATGGCAGAGTCTGTTTGATTACTCCTGTAGTGTACATAGCCTTCCTTTGACCTTCTTAAATGCTGCTGCATCAAGATAAGGCTCACTAGAATTAGGTATATAGAGGCAGAAAACAATTCAATTCCCACCGCTCGTTCGGTCATGACCGGCCGATCAAAATCTTCACTACTGACTCTGTCACCGGTGCCAATGGCCATGGAAGTTATTTATTTTCATTAAAAAATGTAATGCAGTACTTTTATTGCAGTGTCAAGCTCCATCAAGAGGATATGATAGCTATCCGTAACCCGCGTATACTCCTACACACGACGCGTTACCCCGTAAGGCACACATATAGTCTTAACGTCCACGAATATCTTTGTAATAACTGTTACAGCTCAAAGCAGTTCATAACTAAGCCTTACGACACGTTCAACCATCTTACAGACCCTCGTGGATGTGTAGAATTGACCTCAACATATGGTGCATTTTTGTCATTTTTTCTACTCTTGGGAAATTTTTTGCAAAATTTCCTCTTCGATTTTGTTCTTTTTAAACTATGTTGTACATGGGTAGAATGTAAGACTTTCAGCTTAGTTTCAGTTAATTTCACCAGAAACTTTTATTGCTATAAATGAATTTATTTGGGTTAAAATCAATGATAAAATCAGTATGGTGGATCTAATACTTTAACAATGTTGATGGAAAAGATATCAGATATTCCTTATGAAATTACCAACTAATAAACACAGCACTTTTTTCAATTGGTATCTTAGCTTAGAAGCTAATATTGTTTGTTTAATGATATCATTATTTTAGTAAATAACTATTTTTCATGAGATAGATACCGATCAAATATAACAAAGAATTATGTTGTGAAATCATAAATATTTATCGCTTCTTTTTAAACCCTATCCCATTCCAATCCTGCGTCTAGTTTCTTTTTTCATTATTTATAATCTACGTAATTTACGTGAGGACGTAATATATATTTTCTTAATATTGTGTTTATCAGTACTTGTTAAATACCATAAGGATCGGAAAAAGGTGCAGTTTTTGAAGCATTGGTTGAAAATTCAATACGAGTAAAACGAAAGGAGTTACAGCTAGTTTAAGTAGAACATATGATGAAAACAAGTTTTTATACACTATTTCAGGATGGCAGAGTCTGTTTGATTACTCCTGTAGTGTACATAGCCTTCATTTGACCTTCTTAAATGCTGCTGCATCAAGATAAGGCTCACTAGAATTAGGTATATAGAGGCAGAAAACAATTCAATTCCCACCGCTCGTTCGGTCATGACCGGCCGATCAAAATCTTCACTACTGACTCTGTCACCGGTGCCAATGGCCATGGAAGTTATTTATTTTCATTAAAAAATGTAATGCAGTACTTTTATTGCAGTGTCAAGCTCCATCAAGAGGATATGATAGCTATCCGTAACCCGCGTATACTCCTACACACGACGCGTTACCCCGTAAGGCACACATATAGTCTTAACGTCCACGAATATCTTTGTAATAACTGTTACAGCTCAAAGCAGTTCATAACTAAGCCTTACGACACGTTCAACCATCTTACAGACCCTCGTGGATGTGTAGAATTGACCTCAACATATGGTGCATTTTTGTCATTTTTTCTACTCCGGGAAATTTTTTGCAAAATTTCCTCTTCGATTTTGTTCTTTTTAAACTATGTTGTACATGGGTAGAATGTAAGACTTTCAGCTTAGTTTCAGTTAATTTCACCAGAAACTTTTATTGCTATAAATGAATTTATTTGGGTTAAAATCAATGATAAAATCAGTATGGTGGATCTAATACTTTAACAATGTTGATGGAAAAGATATCAGATATTCCTTATGAAATTACCAACTAATAAACAAAGCACTTTGTTCAATTGGTATCTTAGCTTAGAAGCTAATATTGTTTGTTTAATGATATCATTATTTTAGTAAATAACTATTTTTCATGAGATAGATACCGATCAAATATAACAGAGTTATGTTGTGAAATCATAAATATTTATCGCTTCTTTTTAAACCCCACCCCATTCCAATCCTGCGTCTAGTTTCTTTTTTCATTATTTATAATCTACCTAATTTACGTGAGGACGTAATATATATTTTCTTAATATTGTGTTTATCAGTACTTGTTAAATACCATAAGGATCGGAAAAAGGTGCAGATTTTGAAGCATTGGTTGAAAATTCAATACGAGTAAAACGAAAGGAGTTACAGCTAGTTTAAGTAGAACATATGATGAAAACAAGTTTTTATACACTATTTCAGGATGGCAGAGTCTGTTTGATTACTCCTGTAGTGTACATAGCCTTCCTTTGACCTTCTTAAATGCTGCTGCATCAAGATAAGGCTCACTAGAATTAGGTATATAGAGGCAGAAAACAATCCAATTCCCACCGCTCGTTCGGTCATGACCGGCCGATCAAAATCTTCACTACTGACTCTGTCACCGGTGCCAATGGCCATGGAAGTTATTTATTTTCATTAAAAAATGTAATGCAGTACTTTTATTGCAGTGTCAAGCTCCATCAAGAGGATATGATAGCTATCCGTAACCCGCGTATACTCCTACACACGACGCGTTACCCCGTAAGGCACACATATAGTCTTAACGTCCACGAATATCTTTGTAATAACTGTTACAGCTCAAAGCAGTTCATAACTAAGCCTTACGACACGTTCAACCATCTTACAGACCCTCGTGGATGTGTAGAATTGACCTCAACATATGGTGCATTTTTGACATTTTTTCTACTCCGGGAAATTTTTTGCAAAATTTCCTCTTCGATTTTGTTCTTTTTAAACTATGTTGTACATGGGTATAATGTAAGACTTTCAGCTTAGTTTCAGTTAATTTAACCAGAAACTTTTATTGCTATAAATGAATTTATTTGGGTTAAAATCAATGATAAAATCAGTATGGTGGATCTAATACTTTAACAATGTTGATGGAAAAGATATCAGATATTCCTTATAAAATTAC
This sequence comes from Metacarcinus magister, assembly GCA_029783475.1. Lineage (NCBI taxonomy): Eukaryota > Metazoa > Arthropoda > Malacostraca > Decapoda > Cancridae > Metacarcinus > Metacarcinus magister. The sequence goes on from JAPQNM010000006.1 coordinate 16,781,759, forward strand.
CAACTAATAAACACAGCACTTTGTTCAATTGGTATCTTAGCTTAGAAGCTAATATTGTTTGTTTAATGATATCATTATTTTAGTAAATAACTATTTTTCATGAGATAGATACCGATCAAATATAACAAAGAGTTATGTTGTGAAATCATAAATATTTATCGCTTCTTTTTAAACCCTATCCCATTCCAATCCTGCGTCTAGTTTCTTTTTTCATTATTTATAATCTACGTAATTTACGTGAGGACGTAATATATATTTTCTTAATATTGTGTTTATCAGTACTTGTTAAATACCATAAGGATCGGAAAAAGGTGCAGATTTTGAAGCATTGGTTGAAAATTCAATACGAGTAAAACGAAAGGAGTTACAGCTAGTTTAAGTAGAACATATGATGAAAACAAGTTTTTATACACTATTTCAGGATGGCAGAGTCTGTTTGATTACTCCTGTAGTGTACATAGCCTTCCTTTGACCTTCTTAAATGCTGCTGCATCAAGATAAGGCTCACTAGAATTAGGTATATAGAGGCAGAAAACAATTCAATTCCCACCGCTCGTTCGGTCATGACCGGCCGATCAAAATCTTCACTACTGACTCTGTCACCGGTGCCAATGGCCATGGAAGTTATTTATTTTCATTAAAAAATGTAATGCAGTACTTTTATTGCAGTGTCAAGCTCCATCAAGAGGATATGATAGCTATCCGTAACCCGCGTATACTCCTACACACGACGCGTTACCCCGTAAGGCACACATATAGTCTTAACGTCCACGAATATCTTTGTAATAACTGTTACAGCTCAAAGCAGTTCATAACTAAGCCTTACGACACGTTCAACCATCTTACAGACCCTCGTGGATGTGTAGAATTGACCTCAACATATGGTGCATTTTTGTCATTTTTTCTACTCCGAGAAATTTTTTGCAAAATTTCCTCTTCGATTTTGTTCTTTTTAAACTATGTTGTACATGGGAAGAATGTAAGACTTTCAGCTTAGTTTCAGTTAATTTCACCAGAAACTTTTATTGCTATAAATGAATTTATTTGGGTTAAAACCAATGATAAAATCAGTATGGTGGATCTAATATTTTCCCTACACTTGCGTACTATTACAATCATTTCCTTCACCCCCAAATAATTCATGACCTTTCACAGCCTGAACACACATCCACTCAGCCCGATCCACTCCCACGTTGCCACTCTCTCTCTCTACTGCATATAACGGAGAGAAATAAGAGGCAGAGCGAGGCAGTAGAAAGGTGAGTAGATAACACAAGACAGACAGACAGACAGCAAGACAAGTACAGGTAGATGCATAAGCTTTTTTATAAGTCATCCAATTAAAAATCATATTCGTGCTTTTGCTATCTGTCACTCCGTCAGTTTACTCTCTTCACTGCAAATGATGCCCACACACACACACACACACACACACACACACACACACACACACACACACACACACACACACACACACACACACACATATGGCCTTCGAGACGCCCCGTGAACTGCTCTCCAAGAAACATGCGAGAGGAATTGACTAATTTATCAAGATGACAGGAGACACAACGTAGCTACCCAGGGGCACACCTATTTCTGGCGTGCTCGAATGGAAAATGAGGCAGGAATGCGTGCGAAATGGAGGAGAGAGCACGGGAGGCAGGCTAATGATTGATACACATGAGGTAGGTAAGTAGGAGGCAGGTAGGTAGGAGAAGTGATAAAAGAAAAAACTAAGAGGTGGAGAGGTGACAAGTTAATAACATACGAGGTAGCTTGACACAAGGCGAGGTAGTGACAGTAAGGTGAAGGCAAGTGGGTGGAAGGGAAGATTATTATGGAAGGTGTTAGGCTAGTAGTAGTAGTAGTAGTAGTAGTAGTAGTAGTAGTAGTAGTAGTAGTTATAACACAGGCGCACATAATGTATAGTAGTGAAGATTGTATAGAGGTACCAAAGTAGAGATGAGAGACAGTGAGAGATAGAGAGAAAGAAAGAGAAAGAGAGAGAGAATGATCGTAGTACAGGAGTTACATGGTGAGGAAAGAACGAACAGATAATTGCCGTACGAACACTAGCGGATATTAATGAAAGACGAGTTAAATTACCAGTTACAGCACACGATTAATTATCCTTAAGTGTCATTAACGTATTGCGTCCACACCTGCCACACCTGCCACACCTGACACACCTACCACATTACCTATAACATCTATACTATCACATTATTTTTCACAAACAACAACACACCAAGACAAAATCACCTCCTCTCGTCTCCTCTTCACAGGTACTGAATCCGTGACGCTACTGAACCGAGTAACAAGAAGACGAAGGATATCTAGGACACCATGAAGGACATCAACAACTCACTCGCTTCAAAGGACAAGACCCTGAAGGATATGTTCAAGTCGGCCTCCTCACCAAGAGCATCAGATTCCAGACTTTCCTCAGTAGCGAATGGGAATACAAATGACCTGGACATTTTTGGATCTGATAGTGAGCACCTCAATATGGCTTCGAGGACTCCCCCAGCAGGTGATGTGACCACGTACAGCCAGGGGAGTGCTGCAGAGGCGCCCCCGTCCACTCTGTCAATGGGTTCCCTGGTGGAGTACCTCATGAGTGGCTCAGGGAAGAAGGCAGCAAAGAAACTAAAGAAGGAAGCTGACTCTGATAGGTAAGATTCACTAAGGTATAACTATGATATGTTAAGTTACTCGATGCAATCAACTTTAGTGTTCTTCTCCTCTAACCTCTGTGAAGTTTTAGATGATCCAGTTAACGATATTTTTGTGGCATATATGAGTACAGTTTTCCAGCCTACAGCAAAAGAAAAGAAATCCAGTTACACTTTACTATCACGTAAGGTGTGAAAAAACAATTAACATTCATTAAGTATTGCTAAAGGGTGTATGTACTACGTTTTGACAACCACTTTTTTCTGCAAATTATCCAAAATCTGCACACAAGGACCTTGAGTTACATTTCTACCACTAGAAAATATCTGGGGTTTTTTTGCACACTGCCACTTAATAACTTTGAGATATGACTTGAATTTCCGCACGCAGCCCACTTAACCCTAGACTTCTTATGACGTAGCCTGGACCCCCTGTGGCTAGTTATAGACGAGAAACCTTGAAGGATTCTTACATACTTACTGCCTTTGTCCCTGTGTGTGTGTGTGTGTGTGTGTGTGTGTGTGTGTGTGTGTGTGTGTGTGTGTGTGTGTGTGTGTGTGTGTGTGTGTGTGTGTGTGTGTGTGTACTTGGACAAGATAGCCCCACACAACAGGTGAGGTAAGCTAACTCATTACCCAAAATGATGGCAATGAAGAAAGTCATTCAGGTAATACTTGGGCTCACCTGATCAATGTGACTCCCCCTTCCTTACCTTACCCTCCCCTTACCTTGCCTCCCTTACCCTCCCCCATCAATCTAATCCCTCCCCAACCCTCCCCTACTCACCTACCTTCACTCTTTTATTCTCTTCCCTTCCTCCTTTCCACCTACTTACTCCCTCCTCTTTCCCTGTTCTCTCCTTCTCCCTTCCTTCCTTACCTCTTCACTATTCCCTCCTTCTACTTTGTTTTCTTATTAATCTTATTCTCCTCTACCCTCTACTTACTCCTTCGTTTATCTGTCCCCTCCCCACTCCCTATGTTTATCTAAATTCTTACTCCCAGCACGATTTTTCACTCTCTGTTACGTCATTTTCCTTCCACCGTTTCTACCTCTATACTCTCTTTTTTCTCTTTCTTTCTTTCTCTCTCTTACTCCTCCCCACTCCCCTTCTAATCTAAATTCCAGTCCACACTCCATTTCTCTCTCTCTCTCTCTCTCTCTCTCTCTCTCTCTCTCTCTCTCTCTCTCTCTCTCTCTCTCTCTCTCTCTCTCTCTCTCTCTCTCTCTCTCTCTCTCTCTCTCTCTCTGTGCCAACTTTATTCTTTCGCTTTTTTCTTACCTATGTTACTAAGTTGCAATCTACGTAATGCATGTGTTTGTTTTTTTCTTCATATTATTCTTGCTTTCATTCTTTCACTCCACTTTTTGTTGCTTTACCTTCTTTTTTTCTCTCTCTCTCTTATTCCTTCTTCTCTGATCCTTTAACCTTTCTACTAACTTCACCTCTATGTCTCTCTCTCTCTCTCTCCCTCTCTCCCTGCTTTCCTTTCCACTATGACTCCTTTCTAAATTCCAATCCAACCTACCTTCATCCACCTTCTTTCTTACCTGTTCCCCCTCTTCCCCCCTCTTCCCCCTCTTCCCTCCTTCCCTCCTCTTCCCTCCTTCCCTCTAACGCTCCTCATCGGAATAGCCAACATTTCTTTGTCGAGAAAATGTCATCAAAACATTCGCTTCCACTTTTATTGTTATGCCGCTTTAAAGGGATGAGACACATACACACACACACACACACACACACACACACACACACACACACACATGTATCCCTTAGTGTTAAAAGTACCTGTAGAGACCATTAGCATTTCACTTCCGTTAAAGTATAATACTCGAAAAATTATGTTGCATTGGTGATATATAAATAAATAATAAATAATAAATAGAGGTGTCCACAAGTCAATATCCAGACATAAATTCTACCTTATCCTGCACGCAAATGTCACGCCCACACTCAATTCCCCAGAAACCTCAACAGTCACTCCACGCACCCCCACCCTCCACAAACACACCACCCACAAAACTTCCGGAAAAAGCAGGTTGAACTTGGCCATAGGTCGGTCCTCTTATGGAAAGTTCAATTACGTTTTATTTACTTCCTCTAATACCACCTTCATAAATTACAAGTGTGTCTACTCAGCAAGATTACAGAGGGCGACTGAGGGTCTAGTGTGAGGGTAAGGCGCCGGGAGGAAGGAGGGAGAGCTGAACAACTATAGTCAGGAGTTATTTTGAGCCTTTGAGATTGCGATTCCAGTTTGGCTTCGAAAGGACGTAAGGAAGTGTGTGTGTGTGTGTGTGTGTGTGTGTGTGTGTGTGTGTGTGTGTGTGTGTGTGTGTGTGTGTGTGTGTGTGTGTGTGTGTGTGTGTGTGTGTGTGTGTGTGTGTGTGTGTGTGTGTGTGTGTGTGTGTGTGGTGTGTGTGTGTGTGTGTGTGTGTGTGTGTGTGTGTGTGTGTGTGTGTGTGTGTGTGTGTGTGTGTGTGTGTGTGCCAATATATGTTTAATTGCGTGCCACGTCAATCAGTCAATCAGTCAGTCAGTCAGTTCATTAATTAGTGTGCATGTGTGTGTGTGGGTGTGTGGGTGTGGGTGTGTGTGGGTGTGTGTGTGTGTGTGTGTGTGTGTGTGTGTGTGTGTGTGTGTGTGTGTGTGTGTGTGTGTGTGTGTGTGTGTGTGTGTGTGTGTGTGTGTGTGTGTGTGTGTGTGTGTGTTTAATACCCTAATGGAGTTCAGAGATCCTCGGTAATC
>JAPQNM010000006.1:16792186-16832186 GCA_029783475.1 Metacarcinus magister
AGAGGACCAACTGACTGACTGACTGACTAACTAACTGACTAGGTTGTTGGAGTTGAGGTAATCAGAACAAGAGACTAGAGGAGTAATTACACCAAGCAAGGGAGTGTAGATAATGTTCTTCCTTACCCCTTAAGTACATAAGAACCTCCCTTGTATACTCCACTCTTGTAATTATGGCAAGTAAATATGATAATTTGCATGAAAATACGACCCCGGGAGGAGAGAAAATCTAGAGGAGTGAGAAATTTTGGAAGCCTTGGTAGTGAGGAGTAACTTGTGGGGAGGAGGAGGAGGAGGAGGAGGAGGAGGAGGAGGAGGAGGAGGAGGAGGAGGAGGAGGAGGAGGAGGAGGAGGAGGAGGAGAACGGAATTATGACAACCTTAGTATAGAGCAAAATTTAGTGGCCATGAAAATATTATTAAGAAAACGACATATGAGAGAGAGAGAGAGAGAGAGAGAGAGAGAGAGAGAGAGAGAGAGAGAGAGAGAGAGAGAGAGAGAGAGAGAGAGAGAGAGAGAGAGAAAAAAATAATTAATCTGACACTACACTTTTTGGCAGAGTTTTAGACCACAAATCCCTAACCCTTCCATTTATCCCTCGACACCCTACCCCCAACCCTGCCACATACCCCCTTCCAATCCTACCCACCATCTCCCTCGCCCAACATCTCCCCCCCCCACCCCTCTCCTCCCTCCAAACCTCTTTCGTTCTTTCCTCCCTCCTTCCTTCCCTCCCTCTCTCCCTCCCTCCCTCCCTCCCCCAACCACAAACGTTCTTCATCTCCGCCCTCTCATTCTTCCTTCCTCGCTTTTACTCTCCTTGCATTCCTGAGAAATCGGTGGAAAATAAGAGGACTTGAAATATTACAAGAACAAAACAGAAAAATATATATAAACCTTAAGGATAATACAAAAGAAAGATCACACACTCGATGAATTATGTGAATACTTGGTGATAATATTTTTTTTCTTCTTCTATCCTTCTTCTCTCCAAAGGTTCAAGAGTCACGTTGGGTGTCGGGGGAGAGAGAAGAGAAAAAAAATTTGAGTTTATACTGCAGTGCGTTGTGAGATTCAAAGTTCAAAGTTCAAGTTGTGCAATGGAGTCCGAAGCAATTAAACAGAAGCAGTGAAGCAGGTGATTCGCTGATATGCAAACTAGATGAATCGGTAAACAAATATATGAATAAATGAATGAATAAATGAATGAATTGAATAAGTGAATAATTAATAAATAAATAAATAATAATGTATCTCTCTCTCTCTCTCTCTCTCTCTCTCTCTCTCTCTCTCTCTCTCTCTCTCTCTCTCTCTCTCTCTCTCTCTCTCTCTCTGCGTGACTCACAAACCCTGCGTGACTTACTCCTCTCTTCACCTCTCTCTCTATCGTGTGTTCTGTCATGTAACAAATTCCTTCCTTCCCTCCCTTCTAACCTTGACTCCCTGTCCATTATAATTCTTGCCCCGAGAAGTACTAGTAGTAGTAGTGGTGGTGGTGGTGGTGGTGGTGGTGGTGGTGGTGGTGGTGGTGGTGGTGGTGGTGGTGGGTTAATCTTTTCAATTTATTTATCCATTTCAGGTAAAATTTTCAAGTGTCATGATTTTATTGGCAGTATATATATATGTTTGTTTTTTGGTGTGTGTGTGTGTGTGTGTGTGTGTGTGTGTGTGTGTGTGTGTGTGTGTGTGTGTGTGTGTGTGTGTGTGTGTGTGTCATCGCCTTGGGTAATACAGTATTCTATCTTGGTGTATATATATAATTATACACTGTCACGCTATACACACTCTCACAACCAACCCATGACTAACACACGTTGTATTCCTGTTTCTATGATAATGCAACAAGTCAATGATGCAAAGCTACATACATTATTATTATCATTATTATTATTATTGTTATTATGATTATTATTATTATTATTATCATTACAGCAACAACCCTTCGCAGTCTTACCACATTTCTGGTACATTTAATATTCTCTTTACTCTCTCTCTCTCTCTCTCTCTCTCTCTCTCTCTCTCTCTCTCTCTCTCTCTCTCTGAACACTCCACTCCTCCTCTCACTCCACTGCCTGCCACTCACTCTCTCCTACTCCACGCACACGCTTGCTCTTGACGTCTTGGTAATAAATGTAAAGTGGAGTAGTAAATATAGTAATAGTAATAGTAATAATTATGTGTTTCTTAAATGGGTGGTATTTCTAAGGGGTAAGTGGTACTATTACTACTACTATTACTACTACTATTACTATTATTATTATTATTATTGATGCTGTTGGGTAAGTAAAAGTATAATTAATAAGGTAGAGAGTGAGAGAAAGAATGGGAGAGGGATAAAAAAAAATTATAAAAAAAAAGAGAAAGAAAACGAAAGCGAATCCAACCTGTTCCTTGTTATGTGTGTCTACTATAAAAACTTCCATTTTCTGTTGAGAAGAAAACGTAAACCTTGCATGTATAACCAAACTATATCATACTTTCCTACTACCTAATTTAACAAGACCACTCTCTCAGGCCTCCTCCTAATAATAATAAGAAGAAGAAACTTACTTTGTATTGGGCTCTCACCCCCCCCACTTAAGAACATACTTATAAAACTAGGAACATACTTATAAAACTAGGAACATACTTATAAAACTAGGAACATACTTATAAAACTAGGAACATACTTATATAACTAGGAACATACTTATAACCAACGATGCTTGTTTCCACATTTTCCCTTTAATCATCTCCTTTCCTTGTCACATTAATTAAATAAAAAGTGATGCCAGTAATTCCTTATCTTAGTAATTACCACGAAGATGATCACGTGATATTGTGGAAGCATCTAATTAGTCCAAAGAAAATGTTTATTATGGATATGAAAATCAGGCGACTTATTATTAATGGGTTGTTATTCTGTCATGAGATAAGGGAGTAAAGGGAGTGACTCTATCTCTCCCTCTCCCTTTAACTACTCCAAACCATGCCATTCCAAGGTCTTACTACTCCTTACCACAACCACACACACACACACACACATAATCATCTAGTACATGACTTAATTCACTAACATCACCTCTTCCTCCCTCCCACCTTCCATCTTTGTATAAGAATCACGTAGCTGCGACCTCAATACAAACCTTCCAATCTTTACTCTAACAAGGACGAAGAATACCTTAAGGAGTTATAGGCATGAGATTCCCAACACTCCTAACACACCTTCTCTCCTTGTAACAGGGCTGGCATGATCCACGCCGGTATGGTGCATCAGGTCACTACAGTAGGAGTCCACACGCCGCCGCCACGCATAGCCACGCCACCCCCAGAGGAACCCGTGCAGCAGCAGGAGACATTTGTGCCTGATGTGGCAATCACAATGGAGGATGTAGTGCAGCTGGCAGTGCAGAACAAGGATAAAGTGAAGGCAGGATTTGAACGTGAGGCGCAGGTGATGTCTGAGGTCGCGCACAATGACGCAGAGCTGATAGAGCAGAGGGACAACGAGGACAAGGACGAGACACAGCCTAGCGACGGTGATAAGGACTCCACACTGTCTGCTGCCACTGGAGAAAGTGACTACACGCTGCAAGGGAGTGGCAAGACTTCCCTGGCGTCTCAGATTGGCGGTTCTATTCACACTGAGAGCGGAACCAAGACCTCTAGTAGACCCAGCTCCAGCGACCGAGCGGTGACTTCCAGCAGACCTCCATCCAGCGGCAGAGCTGTCATACCAAAAAGACCAAATTCAAAGGAGAGAGCCATGAGCTCCGGCAGACCGCCCTCAAAGGACAGGGGCATGAGTTCCAGTAGGCCTACTTCTAAGGACAGTGTCATGAATTCGAGTAGACCAACTTCAAAGGACAGAAGTATGAGCTCCACTAGACCGAACTCAAAAGACAGAACCATAAGTTCCAGTAGGTCTACTTCAAGGGACAGAGCTATGACCTCCAGTAGGCCTACCTCTAAGGAGAGAGCCATGAGTTCAAGGAAGTCTACGTCAAGGGAAAGAGTCATGAACTCCAGTAGGCCTAGCTCGTTAGAGAGAGGCACGAGGTCAGGCCCCCCAAGCAGGCCTACCTCTAGGGAAAGACCATCTAATACCAAGACGGATAAGAAGAGTAACTTGGCAGCGGTACAGGAAGGCAGAGAGGCCGCCAGCAGGCTTTCCAGACCCACCTCTAGGGGTGGAGAGTCTATACAGTCGTCAAGAATGTACATCAAAGAATCGTCAGTTCCGATCCTCCAAAAGGGTGATCATGGTCTGCCTCCCACTGCAGCCTCGAGGACAGTAAAGTCTCGTTCCTCCGCAAACAGTCCTTGGTCGAAGTTAACTGCAGCGCCAGAGAAGCAAAATCAAAATCAAGAAAAGAATGTAGCAAGACTGTACCAAAGACTTATCAAGAAGCATGTACCCGGCAATAAAACTGAGCCTTCAAAGGAGGCTGTGGGGAATAAAGGTCCTGCCTTAGCTGACCACGCCTCCAAGTACAAGGTGTTGAGTCAAACACCAGACCTCCGTGACGGCTCGCCCTTACAACCCACAAGAGAAGAAGTGTCAGTGCAGAAAAACGACGCCCTTTTGGTGGGCATCCCACTGTCCCTCAAGAGCGGCTCAAGATCACAGACTCCTACGCAGGACACCACCAGCGGAGACACAACACTCACAACAGGACCAAAGGAAGGTCACACTGTGGAGTCCAACTCGAAGCAGCTCCCTGGACAAGACATACAGCCAGGTCGCTCCCTGCTGGCAAGCATGGCTGAACAAAATTTTTTAAATTCTCGAAGTCAGATGCCAGAATCAACTACACCAACATTAGAGGCCAGCGGGCAAGTTGACCCACAAGATATGCAGACAGCATCCACGAATCATTCACAAGAGATAAATCCATTGAGTGTTTTGAACGGATCCAATCAGAGCACACAACAAGTTGCTGTGAAATCAGATAGCCAACCAGAGAGCGGCAAGCAGGCCACGACGGACCAATCAATAACCGAGGACGGTGTCGCGGCCAGCACGACGCGCGTGAAGGATAGTGGCGGTAAAGTCCCAGCGGCTGCCAGTGTTCCCTCACGTGCGGCGCTGAGCGGAAGCGGTGACAACAATGCTGCAGGCGACCCTGACAAGGCTTCGTCCCTAACACAGGGCAATGCAGGAGCCAGCAGCAGTGTTACAACAGTCACCCCAAACGATCTTGTGAAGCTGCCCCCTTTCAGTGACCATGGAAGTGTCCCACTTGACAGCACCCGTGGCGGAGGCCTCCCACGTGCGCTTGACCATCACCCAGCGCCCTACGTACCTTCCCTTCGGGGCGATGTTCTCGTGAAGGCTCTAGAGGAGTCAGCGAGGACTAACGCAGGTGACAGAATTGCCCTACCCGCACCACAGGGACAAAGCGTCATGCCCTATCATGTGGCCCCGCGAGGCTCCTCCCTGTCGGCCGTGGAGGTCCCTGAACCCACCCTGTCTACCGTGTCCCTGGCTGTGTCCAAAAATGCTGCCGATATGGGTCGCCCGATGCCTCTACGTGAGCAAGGCACTGGTGGCATCTTTGATCGTTTTACCTCTAACTCCTCCTCCAACAGTTTATGGCACAAGATCACACCGCTGGCGGTAAGACCTTCCAATGATTCTTATTACCGCGAGCCTCGGGAGTATGAGGACTACTTGCCTCGAGAGCCTCCAAGGCCTGTTCTGCAGCGCCGCAATTCCTTGGGAAGAATTAACACACGTGACTACGAGGACGACGATTACTACTACGACGATGACTACAACGACAACTCGCGGCACACCCGGGTAAAGGAGAGCCGCGGGGCGCAGACGGTGAGGGTGAAAAACCAGCAGCCAAGACACGGCATCCTCAAAAAAACAGAGCCTCGCCCGGTACGGAAGGAGGAACCACGTAGCATCATCCGCGACAAGCTGGATGAATACCGCAACACCCCGCCCATCATCATCGCCAGCGGCATCGTGCCCAAGAACCTGGAGAGTCTCACCTCGGAGTACCAAGCGACGCGGGCGGGGGGCTACAAGGACGGGGTCATCGACACTCAGCGGAATGGTACAAAAAACCACACATCCAAAGAGAAGGAGCACTTTCATGACCGACACACAGAAACAGGAAACACCGTCACGGCCCCCTTGTTGGCGTCATCGGGGCCGAAACAAAGCATCGGCGACGTCTTCGACCGGCTTCACAACAACAGGAGACTCGAACACGCGGCTCTTGTCTCCAGAAGGCCGGAACTCAAGCAGAAGCCGAAAGCGGTCCCAGCGAAGACCAAGGAGAAAGACGCGAGTCTCTCCAGCATCACTCCACGAGCACCGGGGACAGAACCCCAGCGACACCACCAACAGAACGGAGGAAAGGATGTCTACTCACGACTCTACCAAAATGCCGTCCCAGCACGAAAACGGAGAGACGAGGTGAGTGTCACGACCCTAAAACTACTGTCACCTCACACGTCCTAAGTCCTCCATCTCACGTGCTCACCCCCCCCGCCCCCCCTCAAAACAAATACCTGCCCCCTCTACTTTCCACACTCAACGACACTTCCTCACGCCGCCGTCCACACGCCACCCTCCACTCCTTTCCCGCCAAGCCCAAGGGAGCCTCCTGCCTTATGTGTGAAGCAAGGATACCTGTATCTATCACATCAAGAATAACACCTATAATAATAATAATAATAATAATAATAACAGCAGTAGGAGCAGCAGCAGCAGCAGTAGTAGTAGTAGTAGTAGTAGTAATAGTAGTAGTAGTAGTAGTAGTGGTGGTGGTGGTGGTAGTAGTAGTAGTGGTAGTAGTACCAACAGTATGATCTAGAGAAACAATAACCACACAACGCACACAAACCTTGACATACAATCATTAATAATCAAGAAAAATGCTATCAAGGTGTTTTTTTTACGTACAATTTTCTTCTACTTTCATTTACTATTCATGTTAATATTCGTGTTATTTTCTCCTTTCGGTCAAGGATACGCTCAAATGTATGCATACCTCCCATAAAAATATACATAACAATCCACTACGTATAACAAGATCATATTATTTCTACCACCATCATCATTATCATTACTATTATCATCATTATTACCATCATCATTATTACCATCATCGTTATTACCAGCATCATCAATAATATAATGCACAATACCCTCTCTTCTCCCTCTCATTCCATCTCCATTCACAACCACACGAATTCTACACATCCTCTGGCTTTCTCTCATCCCCACTCCAGCCTCTTCATCTAACTCAACCATGGTCCAATTCCCCTTAAACGAACCCCTTCTCTACTCCCCTCCGATCCTTTAACCTAATACCTTTCCTAGTCATCACAAACTCTATCTGTTTCATCACTCTTTACTGTCTCCGATTTTTTTCCTCGTCTTAGTTCGGGGAAGCCACACGTCTATTGGATAACTCTACCACCAACGCCTCCGGCCCGACCGTCGCGTTTCGTCATGAGATCCACAAGAGTTCCCCGAGGGCTTCCAAGGACGCACAGAAGCAGACCCGTCAAACGGACCACATCATTAATATGCCCTTGTGAGTAGAAGTTCAGTTCCTTGTTAATTCCTTCCTTCCTTCCTTCCTTCAGGTTTTATCTTCTTCGTTGTCATTGCCATTGTTGTTGTGATTTTCGTTGGGAAGTCTGTCGTGTTTGTTAGGTTTTTGTTGGGGTGTGTGTGTGTGTGTGTGTGTGTGTGTGTGTGTGTGTGTGTGTGTGTGTGTGTGTGTGTGTGTGTGTGTGTGTGTGTGTGTGAATATTTTTTTATATGGGTGATAGTAGTAGTGTTGTCATTAATCTTCGTTCATTTATATATTCTTCGTTCTAGGTTCGGTCTCCTATACTACACACGTCCTTAAATATTGATGTGGCGGCCATATTGTATTTATATTTATATTACGTAACGATACTTGGTAAAAAAAAATAATAATAATAATAAATCATCGGTTTTACTCGTTCTGGACAGTATTATTATTATCATTATTATTATTATTATTATTGTCATTATCACCTTATAATGAAACGTCTGTGCCAAGGGTCAAGGGTAGAGCGTCATTGTGTGTGTGTGTGTGTGTGTGTGTGTGTGTGTGTGTGTGTGTGTGTGTGTGTGTGTGTGTGTGTGTGTGTGTGTGTGTGTGTGTGTGTGTGTGTGTCTGTGTCTGTGTGTGTGTGTGTGTGTGTGTGTGTGTGTGTGTGTGTGTGTGTGTGGGTAGGTAATGAGAGTTGAATTGGTAATGGGTGGTTGTTCCTAATGAGTACCAGAGCGCGCCTACGCACACACACACACACACACACACACACACACACACACACACACACACACACACACACACACACACACGAGGTCATTGGACGCACACACGCGTTCTCACCAAGACTACTAACACGTACTACTCTCTCTCTCTCTCTCTCTCTCTCTCTCTCTCTCTCTCTCTCTCTCTCTCTCTCTCTCTCTCTCTCTCTCTCTCTCTCTCACACGTCCATCCATAACACCAGCGTAACACATTTCATACAACCTAACATTTAGCACTGGTCCGCCTCACGCCACTCTCCTGGACCTAGTGTGGTGGTGGTGGTGGGGGTGGTGGTGGGGATGGTGGTGGTGGTGGCCGTGGCCGATAGAGGGAGTAGTGGAGTAGGTGGAGTAGTAGGTGGGTGTAGGAAACGTTCAATATCAAAGGCAGTGATGATTTACAACGAGTGAGAATGGAAAGGGACTTGGACTTGGACTGGGGGTCTAGGATGGGTTGGAAGCTAGGAAGTGAGGGTGGAAGAACAGTTTTAGAGGTAAAGGAGAGATGGTGGTGGTGGTGGTGGTGGTGGTGGTGAAAAGAAGTAAGTAAAGAAAATAGAAAAGAATAAGAAGTGAAAAAGAAGAAAATATTCACTTGCACAGAACGTAATTAGGAGAAAATAGTATTATTACCTTCATGACACGAGGAGCACACACACACACACACACACACACACACACACACACACACACACACACACACACACACACACACACTGATGGGAAGAGTATAGAAAGAGTAAAACATTCTCTCTCACCCCTTCATCACCCCTTCATTTCTGCAACACCACACAACACCCCTTCCCTTGCCACACTCCCCCTTCCTTTCAGCAATACCTCACACACACACACACCTTTTCCCTAGCAACACAACCTACCTTCCAGCAACACACACCACCCAACAACAACAACAACAAGAATAACACACCTCACAGCAACACTAGCACACTCACCTTCTCTTCCATCCATCACCTTTAACTGAATACAAGCATACGTGATCAACTAATCCTTCCTCGTAGACTCCAACTCCCTATGACACCTTTAATTTCCTTATATTTCATCATTAACAACACGAAATATATGATAACCTCACTACATTGATTTGGGGGAAAAATATGGTACTCTATTATGAATAAAGCTTGGGTGTGGGTGTGTGTGTGGGTGTGGGTGTGTGTGTGTGTGTGGGTGTGGGTGTGTGTGTGTGTGTGTGTGTTTTAAGCTTCTCTCTCTAAAGACTGCCACGCCCTATGTACCACTCCCAATAGGTAGTTCATGTGTGTGTGTGTGTGTGTGTGTGTGTGTGTGTGTGTGTGTGTGTGTGTGTGTGTGTGTGTGTGTGTGTGTGTGTAATGAAAGATAATATAAACAAAAAAACATGTTCTCCCCCTCATACACGAGATGCACACACACACACACGCACACAAAAGAAAGAAAAACACAAATAAACACCACACACACACACAAGGACGCCCCTCAACACAACACAACACAACACAACACAACACACCGAGGAGGCAAGACAAGTCAGTCAGTCGTCCCTCCCTACAGGCACCAATTACGTAGTTTAAACAAGTAATACCACCTAGATTACAGGTAGCAATTATACAATTAAAACACCAACTTGTTTATGGCGCAAGTGTGACGAAGTTATGCACACTAAAAAAAAATAGACCGAGTACGTGGTGTTTAAGAGAGGTTGTGAGAGTGAGGGGAGCGTGTGTGAGGGGAGGGAGGGGGAAGGGAACGTCTGTGAGGGGTGGGAGTGGGAGAAGGAGCGTGTAAGGGGAGGGAGGGGGTAGGGGAAGCAACGTGTGGGATCCCAAACGCTCCACTGCAACGAGAAAACTTCAGAGGGGAAAAAATATGACTCCCACTGGTAATAAAATGGGACCAAGAGAGGGTCATGATGAGCCAATGCCTTCTTGGTGGTCCTCCTCGT
Source organism: Metacarcinus magister (assembly GCA_029783475.1). Taxonomy (NCBI): domain Eukaryota; kingdom Metazoa; phylum Arthropoda; class Malacostraca; order Decapoda; family Cancridae; genus Metacarcinus; species Metacarcinus magister. Next base: position 16,802,419 of record JAPQNM010000006.1, read on the forward strand.
GGGCGGGTCACTATTTTTGTTGGCATAGGTTATTGAAAAGAGGAGAGGTAGGTAGGTAAAGGGTTAAACAGACACCCCACACACACACACACACACCTGTCCTGTCCTCCTCTAATGAATCCTCTTCTCTTATCTCTCTTTTGTTAATGTATTTTCTTCATTAAATATTCTTGGTTCACTCTAATCCTCCAATTCTCTCTTTCTGTCTCTTTTTTTATTAATTTTTTTCTCTTTCTCCACTTTTCCAGCACTAGTTCCTTTGTGTACTAAATTATTGCATTATTTATTGTATTCCTTGTCTTTATCGAGCATCTTTTTCTTCCTATCTTCCCTTCCACTCGCTATCTGATCTTTTAACAACACAATTGGAGAGAAGAATATACGTAAAGAGGCAGTAAACTAATGGTATCAAGAGAGAGATCGCTGATGTAACCTAAACCTCGTGCAGTAGAAGGAGAAGTGGGGCAGATACACTACTAATACTACTAATACTACTACTACTACTACTACTACTACTATTACTATTACACACACTAAAGGAAGGAAGGCTATACGAGGTCAGGTTAACGGTGTTTATGTAATTTGTGTATAAGTATTAGAGTCAAGGTCACTATTCATGCTGGTTGTACGTGGTTGTGTGTGTGTCTGTCTGTCTGTCTGTTTAAGCTTCTATAACAGGAAGGAGGTGAAGGCAAGCCAGCACCACTATCCCCTTTATTGTGCAACAGGGAAAAGAAAGAAAATAAAAGTGAGGAGAAAAAAATTACAAACCAAACCTCCGAAAAGTTTCAAACAATAAATGCAGGAAATAAATAACACAACACAACGGTAAACCAACTTTCGTGTCCAAACCAAAACCGAAAGAAAACTTACGAACTCAAATGAAATTACAAATGACGAAACAAACTGAAAAAAATAGAGATACAGAGAGAAAGAGAAAAAATTACAGTGATAGATAGATAGATAGATACATATAGAAAGAAAGAAAATTAAAAAAAAGGGAAATATTGAAGGGACATGAAACAAAAGTCAACACAACACACACGACGGAAAATAATCAAGGGGGAAAAAAAGGGAAAAATAAAGGGTTAGTTGTGTTGTCTCTGACCAGAAAATTTCCCCGTAAGCGAGAGGAGGAAGAGGAGGAGGAGGAGGAGGAGGACTGAGAGTAGAGGAAAAGGGAGTAAAGGGTAGTGGAGTGGAAAGAGGGAATGGAAGGCAAATAAAATATAAAGAAAGGGGAGAGAGAGAGAGAGAGAGAGAGAGAGAGAGAGAGAGAGAGAGAGAGAGAGAGAGAGAGAGAGAGAGAGAGAGAGAGAGAGAGAGAGAGATACACTCCCTATATACCTACATTCTGTGACTTCAACTTCCGGTAGCAAGAAGGAAAAATACGGTTTCATTTTGGCTCCATTTCTATCACTTTTGTATTCAGAAATGTCAGCAGACTTGGCGAGACCCAGCAAGTAGTAGTAGTAGTAGTAGTAGTAGTAGTAGTAGTAGTAGTAGTAACACCAAGTCATTAAATTAAAATCCTCGACAACACACACACACGCTAAAACACACACACACACACACACACACACACACACACACACACACACACTAAACACAAGAACAAGACACCAAAAAATATGAAACAAACGAAGAAAAAAAAACTTATAATAACTAACTGTAATTCTAACCTTTCTTTCTTCCTCTCTTCCTCCTTCCTTCCCTCCTCCTCCTCCTCCTCTTCCTCTCACCTGGCAGCTTAATTAGCCAGCGTCTTGCAACAGGTAAATATTAAACCCTAATATTAAGAAAACAATGCAGATACAAACTCACTCACTCACTCTCACTCTCTCTCTCTCTCTCTCTCTCTCTCTCTCTCTCTCTCTCTCTCTCTCTCTCTCTCTCTCTCTCGTCCCTCACCTCAAACACACCTTTCCAGCAACTTAAAGTAACCCACACGCACTTTAGGACCACTTAAAACACACACACACACACACACACACACACACACAGGGAGATAGATAGATTTTTTTTTCTCTCTCTTCCTTCCTTTCTCGCTTCATTTATTCTGCTTTTCATTATTTTACACCTTTCTTTTGTCCTCTTCCTCCTCCTCCTCCTCCTCCGTAAACTTGGGCAATGACCTAAATTCTGAGAAAATCCAATAATTTCCTTGCATTTATTTTAATCCTCCGACGTGAGCTATTTTTCTCTTTCTCTTTTTCTCTCTCTCTCTTTTTTTAACAACTCAAACAAATGAGAGACACGGAATCCTTGCTACGTCACCAGAACCATTATGACACACACACACTCTCTCTCTCTCTCTCTCTCTCTCTCTCTGTTATGAAAGTAAACGAGTCTGGAGGAAAGATTACAAATGGTGTGAGGAAGAAAAGGATGTTTGTGGAGATAAGAGAGGAGGAGGAGGAGGAGGAGGAGGAGGAGGAAGGGACAAAGTAAACAGTAGAAGCCAATATTTCATCACTGTGGTAAGGTAGCTGGTTTTTATTTTTTTTTATCTAACGAGAAAATATTGTAAAGTTTGTGTGATGTTGTTTGTTACATTCTTTTCCTTTCTCTTCTTTCTTTTTCTTTACTTATTCTTTTCTTTCCTTATATTTTTTTCCCTTACTTTTCACTCCTCCTATTCCTCTTCCTTCTGAGACTCTTCTTATGATTATTATTATTATTATTTGCTATCTTCATCCTTTCCTCTTTCCTCCACTTTTCTTCCTCTTCCTCTAGTAACCATCATTACTCTTATTCCTTATCTCTTCCTCTCCTCTCTTCCTCCTTTTACTCACTCTCCTTCCTCTTCCTCTTAACCAAAATATAGTTCATTATTATATTTATCCTTTTCCTTCTACTTTTTACTTCCTCCTCTTCCTTTCTCTCCTCCTCCTCTTCCTCAACACACACGCAGGTAAAATAAAATACAGCTGTAGAAGGAGTGTTCCTAATTTCACTCTCTTACTGTCTGTTCTTCCTTTGTACTCCTTTATACTCTTACACCTCTCCCTCATACAGTAGGAAAAGCGAGGAATATCTAGGAGGAAGGAGATAGCAAGGAGTGGGATGTGAGGAGCTTCAAAGGGTGAGCCTATGTAGAGAACGTATCCTATCTCTCTCTCTCTCTCTCTCTCTCTCTCTCTCTCTCTCTCTCTCTCTCTCTCTCTCTCTCTCTCTCTCTCTCTCTCTTCACAGGATATTTTTAGCATTAGAATCAGAAGTGTTTTTCGTGTGTATATATATATTTTTTGAAAGACAGATTGTAGCAAAAAAAAAATAGTATATATATATATAGTAAATGGGATGAAAGAACGAAAAGCATAGCTGCACCCACTCCAGTATGTATGTATGTATGAATGAATGAATGCATGTCTGTATCTATGTATGTTCAGTCTCGTTCACTGACCCTGCCTCGTGCTTAACCTGACCTGACCGTTCTAAACTAAGCCCGCTGCGTGAGAGGTCAAACATAACACAAGCTATACACTTAGGCCAAACACCTGCAAAAACACTACCTCTGTTACCTGAGCAAATACAGGTAAAAGGTATTCGTGTCTAGGTATATCACATTAGGGACACGTTATACTTAATGTCCTAACCTAACCTAACCTAATTTTAGATTTCTTACATTCTATTTTTACAGCTGTTATATTTTCTCATATTTATTACCTATATATATATATATATATATATATATATATATATATATATATATATATATATATATATATATATATATGTGTTCCTAATAATGGTGTTAGTAACTTCACCTGAGAAATATGTACCTTAGAAACGAGTCCTAGAGAGAAGGGAACACTCGAGACCAAGAGAACCCAAGGCAGCCAGTCAGTCAACCCAAATATGCCAACTATTCCTGCATAAAAACTAGTATAAGAAAGAAAGTTAAGAAGGAACACGAACCGTCAATCTCACAGGCCTAGAGCACTGCAAATAGCACTTAGTATTATTACATTGACTCACGAAACCCAAGCATAGCACGTGTCTGAGTCGTTACGTCACATTGCAACTAACTGTACCTGATTATACCACTACCACTACTACTACTACTACTACCACACAAGGATAGGCACACTCCAAAAGGTCACAGGAATCCACCATCACCACCACGACAATGACCAGGAATTTCACCACATAATGTTTTGTCACAGGAATGCAAAGGAAAAGATAGTTTTGACCTTTTCACGAGTCCTGTTTTATGTGTGGTATTTTGTGGCGTTTGTGGTGTTTGCAGTGCGTGGCTGTGAGGCTGAAGTAATATCACGCCAAGTTAAGTGAAACTATGCTCCATGTATACCACCAAGATGATAGAAGTAGATAGGAAATTCGATTAAATAAAAATAATTTTCAATCTTAACATTAGATAAAAGTTAATATAAAATTTGGTATGATAATAAAACATATGTTGCAATCTTAACATTAGTGTGTGTGTGTGTGTGTGTGTGTGTGTGTGTGTGTGTGTGTGTGTGTGTGTGTGTGTGTGTGTGTGTGTGTGTGATACAGGAAGGAGAGATTAATGAATTCCACGTCAATATTCCGTCACTCTTACGCCTCTCCGGAAGGTGAAAACATATAGAAAACGACGAAACACAATGTAACAATACTATGTACTTTTTGTTTTTTGTTTAAAATGTAACAACTATATCCTTTTTATTTTGTTTTCATCCCTTTTCTTTTCTTTTCCTTTCCTTTCCTTTCCTTTCCTTCCCATCCCTTCCCTTCCCATCTCTTCCCTTTCCAACCCTTCCCATCCCTACCCTTCCCTTCCCTTCCCTTCCCTACCCTTTCCTTCCCTTCCCTCACACACACACAGTACCACCAACCTAACCTCACCTTACATTTTTCCCCATATTTCCTCACCACAAGGACAAAAAACATGTACATAATAATCTATAAAAAATAACACGCCCTCACTTGTAATCTAAAGTCCTGGGCGCTGCTAGGGACGGGCGTGGGTGGGCGTAGGGTGGGCGTGGGGTCGTGGCGTAGTCTTGAAGGGTGAAAGGTCAAAGCGTCCCTTCACTGTGACCTTGGTGTGACACAGGAGAAAAAAAATTTATATATATATATATATATAATATCACTGAATACAGGAGCGACCTCGAAGTTCAAGGCCAAAAGGGGAGAAGGGGAAGAGAGGGGAAAAAAATATTCACTCTGACAGGCACCTTATCACACACACACACACACACACACACACACACACACACACCACACACACACAAGGAGTTCAAGGGGTACACAAAAGGTCCATGGTAGGGATATTGAGGGTAAAGAATGGATGACAAAGATGAATAAACGATGGAAGAAGGAAAGAAAAAAGGTGAGTACAGGTGGGTGAAGGGATGGGAGGAAGGTAGGTGGAAGAGGCATAGGAGGAGGGGGAGAGAGATGGAAGAGGTATAAGGTGAAGGAGGCAACAGTAAGAGGGGAAGAAAAAATAGATCATTATTATGTTAGCAAGAGGGACAGTCCGTCTGAAAGTTTAGAAGGGAGATTGTGAGGTGAGGAAGATGGAGGAAGGGAAGGAAGGAAGGAAGGAAGGATAGATGGAAAGAAGGAAGGATAGAATGAATGAAAAGATGGGATGTTTACGGGGAGAGAGACAGAGAGAGAGAGAGAGAGAGAGAGAGAGAGAGAGAGAGAGAGAGAGAGAGAGAGAGAGAGAGAGAGAGAGAGAGAGAGAGGCAACCACGAATAAGGCCGCGACCTGATCTGCGGGAACCTTCCTGACCTACTTCCTGACACACACACACACACACACACACACACACACACACACACACACACACACACACACACACTTGCTGTTTATCTTCCATGTTAATGAGGTTTTTTTTACACTTATTGCAGTGCTCTTTTTGTGCGGAGAGAGGAGGAGAGAGAGAGAGAGGAGGAGATGAGCGAGAGACAACTATACATTCCCTAACTATTTATTTAACATAAGAATAATATTAAGCAAAAAAAATATATATACTTAACCAACAATCCCTAAAAAAAAATAAAAAGTGGAACACAGTTAAAAAATTAATAAATAATAAAAAAGAGAGAAACCCCAATTTAGTTCCAGAAATTAACATACCAAAACAACCAATCAATATTCTAACTACACATCAAACTACCACTTACCAGAGAAAAAAAAATTGGATACATAGGAAACTAGCACAATGGAATAACAAGAAAAGCTATAAACACGCACACTAGGGTCACTATCTAGCATAGGGAAGCAAGGGGGGCGTTTACCCTACCCTCCCTTAGTCTCTTAAAATCTCCACCCCTAAATCAGGCTTTACATCACATACAACCACCTTATGACACCCCTCTGTACCTAATGGGGTCAAGGTTCAAGGTCACTGCAGAGACCTTGACACGAGGGCCACGCAAAGGGCAGAGTAATCAATAAAAATATAGGACGTTTGGAAGGAAAAAATGAAAAATGTGACACGAGATTTGCCGTAGCTCTTCTACCTTCCCTTCCCTGTCCCATTACTGTCCTCTTCCCCTACAGCAGGAGAAAGAGGAAGAGGAAGAGGAAGAGGAAAAGGAGAGGAGGAGGAGGAGGAGGAGGAGGAGGAGGAGGAGGAGGAGGAGGAGGAGGGAGGAGGAGGAGGGAGGAGGTGTAGCGTGCGGCATGAGAAGGTCGGAGTGAAGCTAATGAGGTTCGATCAGTTCAAGGATTATCCGCGTACCACCTAAACCTGCATGCATGACACACACACACACACACACACACACACACACACACACACACACACACACACACGCACGCACGCACGCACACACTTTTGTCCTGTGTTCCTCTAGTACCTTCAGTAGCGTATTATAGTACATTATCCATCTTCCTTCCCTCCTCCTCCTCCTCCTCCTCCTCTACTAATGCTTCCTACGCTACCTTCACCATTTAGTGTTACATTACCACCACCACCACCACCACCACCTCTACTACCACCACCACCTCTACTACCACCTCTACCACCACCACCTTAACAATTAATACCAAAGATAACCAGGTCGTAATTGCAATAAAGAGGCGACGTTATTTATTACACTCAGACTTATCTATACTATACTATACCTCCTCCTCCTCCTCCTCCTCCTCTTCTTCTTCTTCTTCTTCTTCTTCTTCTTCTTCTTCTCCTTCTCCTCCTCCTAATTCCCTATTCTCGATTATCAAACACACCATCTCCTCCTCTATCTTCTGTTCCTCTTCCATTATCATCCTCCTCCTCCTCCTCCCCCCTCACTAAACGAGACTGGAATGAGGTAAAAATAAGAGGAAAAAAGAACAGGAAACTTGATCAAATTTCCTTTAATTAAATAATCTTCTAATGAGATGGATCGCTTAAGATATTTTCTCTTACTATCCCCTCTCTCTCTCTCTCTTCTCTCTCTCTCTCTCTCTCTCTCTCTCTCTCTCATGCGGGCTGGTCAATAAACGGATATCTAGCAAAACTTAGAGGGAAAAACATGTGGAAACTCATACATGAAAGCCGACCAGAATATGGATGCGGATATGAGCACCGTGGCAAGGATCAATGTACAGTGTGCTTCTTGGGTTTACTTAACACGATTGGACTATATATTTTCTTGTTTGGAAGTGGTGTTTTGGTAGACAATTTGCATGGAATCGAACCCAGGGTGGGTGGCCGGCCGGCCGGGCGGGCGGCCGGCCGGGCGGGCGGGCGGCCGGGCGGGCGGGCGGCCGGGCGGGCGGGCGGCCGGGCGGGCGGCCGGGCGGGCGGCCAGTTGGGAGGCTGGGCTGGCAGGGAGGCCGTGCACGTGGGCCCCGTAGTACCACCGCGTCCTCCGCCCACTCCACTCCACTGCCTCGGGCAAGCATTTTCACACTACTATATAACATAATGAGCCAAACATACCTTATACACGTGGTCAGGTCAGCCTACGCCTCCTCGTGCAGTCCTAAGAAGGTCCGAGATGCTCAGAGCGGAACAGCCAATCAGCTTCACTGGAAAATAACAATAATTAGGCTATTTATTGTTTTTAAAGGCTTAGCTAGGCTAGGTAAGGTTTATTTATACTAGGCTAGGTTAGGATAATTTAGGTTGAAATTTGTTTAGTTTAGTAAGGTTACGTTAAGTTAGGTTAATTTGGAAGAAAAAAAAAAATTGTGCCATCTGAAAGTAAAACAATCAACAGCAACAACATGGCGGGGCTCGGACGAGTTCACGTCCCGCTACCGGGTCAAGATTGTCCCGGTCATAGTAGTTATTATTCATTTCCACTAGAAATCAGCATTCGAAACACTAAAAGAGCAAAAAAAACTATGAAATGCAATAACTAACCACCAATAATAGGACACGGTAATAAAGGAAATATTCACCACACTTAAAATGGCGGAGTGTGCGCATCTCTCTCACACAACGCAGCGACCATTACTATATAAAAAAAAATACTTGCAAAAGAGCATTCACACTCTTGCAAAAATATTAGGAACACAATATATACATGATAGCAAGTCAAATAAAGTAATAAAATAAGCACAGAACCAGAGGTAACACAAGGTTGGTAATGCAGCGAAGCTTCTGGGTGTCCGAGTGAGTCCCTGACGCAGCGCGCACCGACAGGCGAGCACATGTTCGTCCGTCCACACCACTCCAATACCTCGTACAATCATTTCCACACTACAATATAATACATAATGAGTTCAATATACCTTATAAACGTCGTCAGGTCAGCCCACGCCTCCTCGTTTGTTTTTTTAAGCACAATTATTAGAGACACTTGACAGCAACCACCCCACCTGGCAGTTTGAAGATCTCTGAGGGCGCAGTGCGGAGGCCTGGGAGCACCAGCCAATCAGCTTCTGGCTGTCCTTAGTGACGTCACCTGCATTCATTACCATAGCTTCGCCTTCGGAATACACATACATACAATTATTATATTGCACCACTTAACCTAACGTAGAAATTAATGTATAGTCCCTCAGATATGTCATAAAGGTTATAAAGTATATTGTTGTGTTAATATGTATTCGTAAAATCCAGTATCTTGCGAATTAATAAGAGTTTGAGGAGGAATACGAAGTCAATTCTCCGCACATTCAAACAAGTGGGAATCCATCAATCAGCGACCGACGCTTGCAGTAGCATCTAGAAGCTTGTGGATTAAAAAAAAAGAATATTTCCTCGTAGCCAGACATTTAAATATTGGAATTTAAATCACCAACCTTACATGCTATATCATATTTAAAGTTACCGTAACACTTTTAAAGGTTAATAAACAGTCTGGCAGAAGTGTGTGCTATAAGTAATAATGAGTTGTGTTCCCACCAACTGAGCGAGGAAAGACTGCAATAGTAATATTTTTGATGCCTAGACCGCCATGTTTCCGCCATTCCTCCTTCCCTCCCTCTCTCCCACACCTCCTCCCTCACGCTTCCTCCTCACTAAATCATCACTCCACCTCACATTTCTATTCTCCTCATTATTACCAGCACCAGGAATATGATAGATTATTGGTTTTCATTTAGATTAGTTCATTAATGTACTTTATATCAATAGAGCTTGTCTTTATCGATAGAGAATTGAGTAAGGAAAGAAAATAGTGTCGATTTGATTTGTTATATACAAACTTATTCATTCACTCATTGATTTAGGTTGTGAATATTTCATATATGTGTCTTTAGAGCAGTTTATTAACGCATTGATTAATAAACGCTTCATATAATTAATGGAAGCGAACACACGAGTTGCATTTTGCATGTTGCACCACATTGTCCTATCATTGAAAAACGGAAAGCAACCTGCAGTATGTTGTGAATATAGTGTTAAGATTGGTGCTTACTGTGCCTGGGAATAAGTGAGTTTTTATTACTATTTAGATAACTATTTAAGTGTTTTATAGCAGGGTAGTGAAGGAAGGGAAGGGAAGGCAAGGTGATATGGACGTAGCCTAGCCTAGCCTCGCACGCACCGCCACCGCCACCACCACAGCTAGCCTATCCACAGTAATGTTTCGTATTATCTATCCTCATTAAAGTATTTTCTGATAATTTACAATTGTATATATATAGTGTTATGTGTGTGTTTTATAGCAGGGTAGTGAAGGAAGGGAAGGGAAGGGAAGGTGATGTGTATTTTCTCTTCCTTCACATCAGTCTCTCTGCCGCTTCACATTTATAACCTGTAACTCTTTTTAGCAAATAATTTCCCTCTCTCACTTAACTTTCCCCTCACTCCTTCCCTCTCTCTCTCTATCTCTCTCTCTCTCTCTCTCTCTCTCTCTCTCTCTCTCTCTCTCTCTCTCTCTCTCTCTGCTCATCATACTCTCACTTTAAATACTGCTCTATTAAACTTCATCTCTCCCCTTCCCCCGACAACTTTATCTTCCTCACCCTCACACGTACATCTTCACCCCAGCCGGAAGTTTTTCACGGAACGAATCCATGAAAATATTTGCATGACGGGAAAATAAAATGTCTCTTCTACGTTTACTGTCACTTTTTTTTTTTCTTCTTTTTTTCTTCCTTTCCAGCGTTTTCTCTTTCCTCCTTTTCATCCCATTTCTTCCCTCCTCCTCCTTCTCCTCCTTCTAAGAGGTGTTTAGGATTTATATAACTGTCTATCTTAATCCCTATGTGTCTGTGTTGCGTTAGGTTATAAAAGTGATGAAGGTGATGAAGATGATGAAGGTGATGAAGGTGATGAAGGTGATGTAGGTGTAGTGAGTGAGCCGTCAAGGGTAGGATAGAAAATGAGTAGTAGAGTAGACAGGAGGTAAAAAGAGTGAATCAAGATACGAGAGAGTGGTCATCACATCAGTTGAATCACGTCAGCGGAGGAGAGAACACACGCTGGACACGAAGGGTACGAACACACACACACACACACACACACACACACACACACACACACACACACACACACACACACACACGGTAGTGATTATATGTCTTCCGAGCATAAATTCTATCTATCTTAAGAGAATCAACAAGTTAAGATTTACCTGAAAACTCTAAATAAGGACATTCCATGAGATTTATAAAGGAAAACTCTCTCTCTCTCTCTCTCTCTCTCTCTCTCTCTCTCTCTCTCTCTCTCTCTCTCTCTCTCTCTCTCTCTCTCTCTCTCTCTCTCTCTCTCTCAGGTAATTGCAGGGCCAAAGGGGGTCACGAGCCTCCAGACCCTCGCCTAAGCAGGAGGGAAAGAGAAGAAGAGTAGGGAAAATAGGAGGGAAGAAAGTGATGGGAAGGAAGGAAATGGGAAAAAATTAATCAAGCCGATGAGGACATACGTAAAGCGATACAAGGAAATAATCCATAAAGAAGGAGATAAATAACTATGATAATGAATAAAAATAATAAAAATATAAATAAAATATAATAAAAAAAGAGTTAAGAAGGCAAAGTGGGTTAGCGTTTCTCTCCTTCATTCGACTCTCATTCTCTCTCCCTTCCACTCTCTCCCTTCCACCCTCTCCCTCCCTTCCTACCCTCCCTTCTTCTCCCTTTGGTGGTCGATAACCATAATGCACCAAGAGTGACGTGGCTTTTGTAACCCAACTCGGAGGGCGCACCGACCCCCTCTCCTCCTCCTCCTACTCCTCCTCCTCCTCCTCTTATTTCCTTCAGTGGCCTTCCAAGCACCAGAGAGGAAGGTTGACGTGAAAAAAACAGGAAAAAACGGAAAAAAACACCCACACACATACACATTTTTTACCTACGATCTAGAAATGCTATTAACGCGTCGCTATTGGCTGGCTGAGCAGTGCGTGACTAGCCAATGGGAAACGAGCTCCTCATTGCCCTAAGTGGTGATTGGTCGATGTGCAAAGTAAGTCAAGCCTCTGAACAGCCAATCATTATCAAGATTGACAGGTAAATTAAAGCCAAGTTACGTGATTCCTTGTAGTAAACAGCTATACTAAGAGAAAAAGAAAAAGAAAAAGGAAGAGAGTAAGGGTGAAAAGGCAAGAGAAAGAAAGGAATTAATGAATGGGAATGAAATGTAGAAATGTATAGATGGACAGAAGAAGAGGAAAGAAACAAAATGAAAGCAAGAGAGATGAAGAAAAAGGAGGTAAATAGAAATTGAAACGAAAGAAGAAAAGGTGATACAAGAGAGAATAAAGAAAGAAGATACTGAAGAAAAAAAAAACATTACCACATATAGACACACAAGGAAAACTAAAAGAAAAGAAAAAAATTATACACAACGACACATAACAAAAAAAAATAAAATAAAATAATCAAGGGAACAGAACTAAAACAATAAAACAAAAACTAAAAGATAATAAACAAAGTCGAAGGAGAAAACTTTAGAGTGAAGCAAAATAAATGAAAACAGGAATAAAATCAATCAATTCTGAAGTTTCAAGAACACACAGATGCAGGTAAAGTGTGTGTGTGTGTGTGTGTGTGTGTGTGTGTGTGTGTGTGTGTGTGTGTGTGTGTGTGTGTGTGTGTGTGTGTGTGTGAAAAATAGAATGAGTTGGGGCCAAACGAGCAGTGGAGAGAATACTTTTAACTCTCTCTCTCTCTCTCTCTCTCTCTCTCTCTCTCTCTCTCTCTCTCTCTCTCTCTCTCTCTCTCTCTCTCTCTCTCTCGAGCCTAGTGGAGCGGAAGGAGGACAGGTAGGGTCATTTGCCTTGACTGCTCCCCTATACGCTCCCTTCCCTTCCCTTTGGTGGTGATGGTGGTGGTGGTGGTGGTGGTGGTGGTGGTGGTGGTGGTGGTGGTGGTGGTTATAAATAGTGTTAGAAGGTGGTAGAGATTGTAAGATTAGAAACATGAAGGCTCAGAGAAGGAGGGAGGGAAGGACGGGTGGAGGGAGAGAGGGAAGGAAGGAGGTAAGGAGGGAGAGAGGTAAGTAGGGAGGATAAATGTGAACGAAGCTAATTAAAGAAAACATAAGTATTCCTAATTACATAAACATCAATAACTATGACACTATCTTAACACCATCCAACACGAAATTATTCTTGTCGTGACGTAGCAAAAACAAAAATAATACAAAATACAAACGAAAGAAAGAAAAGAGAGAGAGAGAGAGAGAGAGAGAGAGAGAGAGAGAGAGAGAGAGAGAGAGAGAGAGAGAGAGAGAGAGAGAGAGAGAGAGAGAGAGAGAGATGACACGTACTGGCTTCTCGTTGTTATTTTTTTATTAACTCCCTTACGTGAAAACAAATGACAGTCACTAAAGAAACGTTGCAACACCACCACCATCACCACTAAGTTTTCTATCACTTTAAACCTCTTTCTTTTATTTCCCATTATGTTTTATGTCTTTGGAACGGTCTGCCAAGTGATATCTCTCTCTCTCTCTCTCTCTCTCTCTCTCTCTCTCTCTCTCTCTCTCTCTCTCTCTCTCTCTCTCTCTCTCTCTCTCTCTCTCTCTCTCTCAAACTTCAGATTAATTTTGACTCTTGGCCTTTTTCTTATCAATTTTTCCCTTATCAAAGTTCGCCCTCAGAAACGGCACTTAGGGGAACTTTTCCTTGTATTATTTTTTTTCCCAAGCAGGACTAAAACAACCTTGACAAACATAAGTATAGCTTCTACAATACATTAAAGACCACACACACACCACACACACCACACACACACACACACACACACACATACAGCATTCATGAGTGAACTATATTAACATTTCAAAACATACGTGATAGCTTGGTGCAAAAAGTACATGGTATCTATTACTACTTTGTATTCAGTGGACAACCTTTGAAACTACCTATTACTATCAAACGAGCACCTCCTCCTCCTCCTCATCCACCTCCTCCTTGATCCTTGATCTTGGTTTTGGGTTGGGAGTATAAACCTAGAATTATATTAAAATTGAATCGATAATGTATATCCATGCGTTACATATCTATTAACATTCTAAAGCTTTTTTTTCTCTCTTTCTTTTTATCTACATTATGTATAATACTAATTTGTAGTTCAATAAATAATAATCATAATAATAATCATCTTCTTCTGTGACCGCTAGCAGCCGCTAGCAGCAAGGTGATATTTCTTCGTTTTAAACCTTCCCTGTTCCTCTCTATGTCTATTTGAGGGATGGAGGAGCAGTAAAACCTTATTCCTCACCATTAATAGTGGTTGGATATAAAGAAAACATTACTTATTAAGCGTAAATAACCTTAATAATTAATATGAACAGGTTTCAACAGGTAGACTAAGCTGGCTGCCGTGGCTTAACTGCTGGGTCACGTATATATTAAACCAAAATTGAGATTTTTATTATACACAAAAAAGCAATTATATATACTATAAAAAATCGTCTGAAATGTTTAACCATTTACTACATAAGCATTTGTTATATTTGATTCGTATTTATTTCATGAAAAATGTTTATTTCTAAGGTCAATCATGAAATCGAATAATAGAATAAAGCAATAATAATGAAATTAAACCAATATAAACCATCGAATAGAATATATAAAAATTATTCAAACAGATAGTAAAGCCTAAATAGACCATAACACAAAGAAAACGGAAAATAACAACGAAAAAAGGAGAAAAAACACCGTAATTATGCGTTTTTATCCAAGAGTGTTAATTATAGCGTGTTAGGTACAGTAAAAGAAGTGTTAGGACACGACGACCTACAAGGATAGAGATGAAGGTGAGTGTGTTGTGTTGTGAGTGTGTTTGGGTGGGTTAACGGGCTGACAGGCTGAAATATCGACAAATATACCGGTATACCTAAGTGCTACTAATGCCTGCAATATCGGTAATACCGCCTCGAAAATACCGGTATGTTGGTATACCGGATAGGTGCTCATCCCTAGACACACACACACACACACTCAGCTGACGCCAGGCAATGTAATCTGATTGTGTTACCGATTAATAATTATAATACTTAGGGCACCAGTTGTGTTGCATATCACGTATATATATGGATTTTGGTATTGTGTGTGTTGGTGTGTGTTGGTGTGTGTGTGTGTGTGTGTGTGTGTGTGTGTGTGTGTGTGTGTGTGTGTGTGTGTGTGTGTGTGTGGCGCCCCCCTACATGCTGCGCCCGGGGACAGATGTACCCCTTGTCCCCCCCGTAGCTATGCCACTGGTGAGTAATACAGGAATGTGGCAAACCTACGGAGGTAAAGCGAAGGTAAAACTTAAGTTCTTACAGTTGTTCCTAACACGTAGGACAAGGAACCATCAAATTCATAAGTTTTTTTTCTTATATAAGTTTACGATTCTGTAAGTTTTGATATATTTACATTTTCAGATTCACAGAAAGGCAAATGCGTAACATTAACTTGAGTCAAAATATGGAATTCAGTCACCCAGCCAGCTAGCCAGCCAACCAACCACTTAGTAAAGCCAGTTAATTAAACAGTCAATCAGTCAGTCAGTCAAACATCTAGTCAGTCAAGTATTCAGCCATCCAGCTATGCAGTTAGTCAGCTAATCAGTCAGGTAGTCAGTCAGTCATTCTCTCCGCCACTCAAGCATCCAATCTACTAGTGAGCCTCAGATCAGCCCAACAGAAGCTGACTTCCATATTCCTCCTCTCGCTACTGCTCTCCGCTAACCCATGCCACTCTCTCAACAGGTCTGAGTCTCCTACGTCCACGCAGGAACCTCTGGGGTACGGCGCCGCCCTCACCCAGGGAGGCTAGGAGGAGCTGGGGGACGGGGAGGGGGAGATGAAGAGAGGAGGTCGGGAGGTGTGGAAGGAACGCTGTCAGTCGTACCCCTTCCTTACTTCGCGTCCTCCTCCTCCACCTCTGCCTCCTCCTCCTCCTCCTCGTCCTCCCTCTCCTCCTTCTCCTCCTCCTCCTCCTAGTATAATCAGCTTTGCGCTTTCACTTTTTCCTTCTGGGTCGTTCTGTTTTTGTTAAGTTGATGTACCTATTTTTTTTTTACGTTTGTTTCCA
The DNA here is from genome assembly GCA_029783475.1 of Metacarcinus magister. Taxonomy (NCBI): domain Eukaryota; kingdom Metazoa; phylum Arthropoda; class Malacostraca; order Decapoda; family Cancridae; genus Metacarcinus; species Metacarcinus magister. The sequence goes on from JAPQNM010000006.1 coordinate 16,818,289, forward strand.
GTGATTTGTGTCGACTTATTCTTGTTTTCCGATGCTGTTTCTGTTTTAATTTAAGAGCGAATTTGTGTTGGCTTCACTTTTTAGCTGACGAAGAAGCTCTGACCAACATTAATAATCTTAACTCTTTATTATTCTTTTATTATCTTCAATACTTCTGCTTTACTTTAAAAAAAAAAAAGAGATGCATAACTTTTCTTCGCATTTTCTTAAAGCTCCAATGTCTCAATTTTTTTAGCGAGACTTTTGACGAGACAAAAGCGATGATGAATTTTGCGCTGCGCATGGGACTAATTTTTCACAATACCAAAGTCCTTTTACGCTTTCATTCTGCAGTAGTTACCATAGTGGGCAAATTTTTCCTTTATTTTCCCCTTTTTTTTATATTGTGTTGCCCTCATGGATATAAAATGGTGTTGGCCTGAGGAGCGGTGTTGTTACGCTTTGCCACCACCACCATCACCACCACCACTACCACCTACTACTACCTAACCTGAGACGCGACCCAGCCCTGCAGCGCCATCCATCCATCCTACCTACCCCTTACAACGGTACAGATGACGCAACACAACTGTACAACACACATCACACGGTGCAACTCAACGACCACCACACAACACACACAACACACTACAGCAACACAAGAGAATAATCACATCGGTAGAACTAACACTCCAGAGATGAAATTATTATCATGCAACACAACTTGGCTTAATGATGCAACACATAACATTCTAGCAACACACTGATATGACTGCAACACACAATAAGGGGGGCGTCGCTCTCTATAAATACATCAAAATATGCAACACAGACATATCACGATACATAATCAGCAAATGTGGATGCAACAGATGATAAATTTCTATATTACAAACCCAATCTCTCTCTCTCTCTCTCTCTCTCTCTCTCTCTCTCTCTCTCTCTCTCTCTCTCTCTCTCTCTCTCTCTCTCTCTCTCTCTCCTTTCAGTGATTTAATTAAGCCTAATGAGTAAAAGACCCCTAATAGCTTAATCAAATGAGATATTAAAGTATGCATCGCCAGTGCTCATTAATCTGCGAAGAGATTAAGAAAAAAAAAAATTCTAACTTACGACATTTTAAATTATCTGAACTAGCAAGGCAGAGAGACGTAAACTCGAACACTTTTTTATGATAATACTGATAATGGTGGTAATAATAATAATAATAATAATAATAATAATAATAATAATAATAATAATAATAATAATTCAATGGATAGCATGCCTCAACCTTGTAACTTAACTAAAAACAGTAACTTTCTTCATTAGTAAGAAGTAAAAAGCTTCGGATGGCGGAGCTCCCAACCCTCCGACCCTATTAATAATAATAATAACTAATAATAATAATAACAATGATAATAATAATAATAATACCAATAACATTGAATATATAAATCAAATTAATAATATGCTTACATTGAAAATGATTACACACACACACACACACACACACACACACACACACACACACACACACACACACACTAACCTTCCCTTTCTCTGGGTCCTTCCCAGTTTCCTAATTCCTTTTCCTCCTCTCCTTCACCCTTCCTTTCCTTCATCCCTTTTTTTTCTCTTTCCTTACTTCAATTAAATTTCTTCATCCATTAAATGTGTACTCCATCCCTTCCTCCCTCCCTCCTCTACCCTAATAAAGAGTTAATTTCCTCCCTTCTTCCTTCCATACAAGTGACAAGTTTACTTTTATCTTAACCCTTTAATATACACAGTTCATCCACCTACCTTCCTTGCATCAGCTTCTCGGTAAACTATGTAACTACTCTCCTTCCCTTATCATTCTTTACTCTTAGGTTTAACACAGTCATACCTGCAACTCCCCAAAAGGTAACCAGTCTTCACCTATCCTCTCAGTACCTTTCAAGCTAGCTACCTTTCCTCCCTCCTTCCTTCCTTCCTTCCTTCCTTCCCAACTCTCTCAATAGTATCCTTTTAGCTAGCTACCTTCCTTTCCCTCCCTCCCTCCCGCCTTTATTTCCTTCATTCCGGCCCGCGCAGCCCCTCACCCAGCCCCTCCTACAGGCTGGCCCCGGACATCGTGGTGGACGACATCGGGGACCCGGCGCCCGTACATCCCGGATACGTGGAACAGACGGGAAAGGGCGGGAACGACAAGATACCAATTGTACTCCTCCAAGGGTTTTTCCAAGGGCCCGGAGTTAGGTCACCGCACCATCGTCGACCGTCAATGGTTAGTTGTAGTGTTCCCTTTCCCTCCCTTTCCCCCTTTTCCCCTTTTCCCTTGTGCAGTCTCATTTAATAATCCTCCCCTTGTTAGTGATTCCCTACCTACACCTTTCTAGTTTCATTTTTTTTTTGGCTCATTTCCTTGTTTATTCTATTCTTGCCATCCTCCTCTTTGTCATAGTTATAGTTATGGTCCTCCTCCTCCTCCTCTGCTCTTCTCCCAGTCCTCTCTACCTACTATCCTGCCACTCCACCTCTCACTACCCCCAACCTCACACACACACTCCTACACCCTCTCCTTCACTAGACACTGTAGATAGACGATGCAAAACCTCATCACAACCACTTTGTAATGAGATATTTAACACAGCAAAGAACAAATGAGAGAAAACGAAATGAGGAGTTTAGTAAAAGCATGAAAAGGAGGAGGAGAAGGAGGGTATTGAAGATAAGAAAAGCGATATGGATAAGAAGAGTAATAGCGAGAGAGTAGAGGGCCTAGAGGCTTAACTACCTACTACTACGCCCCTTAGAGTGTGAACGAGCTCACGCTGCCGCCACACCTGGTCGACGTCACCTCTGTGATACGCGGCGCCTTGCCAGTACTACCCCGCTCGCTGGCCGCCCTCTGCCTCACCCTCAACATTCTCCTTCCTGGCCTCGGTGAGTGTCTCAACCCTCACCCCCTCGTGCCTTCCTCAAGAGTCCGCCGCCTCTATATATTTCTCCCACAGCACTTTTTATGTCCTATCCTTCATTGAGGTACATTCTCGTATCCCAAACAGAGGCCACCAGGCACCTGACACACCTTCGATTCGCATTATCTGCGTTCACTTTGCGATTACTTCCAAGGACCAAAGTAACGGGGTCCCTTTATATTATATTGGTAACTTTAATATTTACTAACACACTCTATCATCACTACTGCCAGACTAGTTCTTGCCTTGTTAAGTTTAAGCTGACTATCTATTATTACCACCATTTTTAACTTTTCTAAGGTACTGTAGATCTTGGTTAAGGAGAAAGCCTCTATGGAACGAGGATCTCATTAGAATCACCAACCTTCACCGTGTCATTCAGTCTCTGGTCTTGCCATCACCACCTTTCACTTTTACATCAGTGGTACTTTACTGAGCCTAGAGCAGTGCATGACATAGTGGGTGGGTGGCATCTCATGGCCTTGAAACACACCTGGTAGTCTTGGCAGAGATACACCTGAACCCTTAGGTCTCAAAAGGTTTTATGAATGCAATACAACTCAAACTAATGATTTACAATACTCGAAAACCTCACAGATCTGGCTCTCAAATGTTCTTGTGCACTCAAGTTTTTTTTATAAAGTTCTGAGCTTCCTGAACTTCAACGCAAGACATCAATTAAGTTCAGTAAGTTCAGTTAAGTTGTTAGGTAAGAGAAAATCTTGACAAATCGCATGAAGATTGGTACATAAGGGTTCTCGAGCACACTGGTTACGTTTTCTGATTACTATAATATGAATTTTCGATACAGGAAAAGTTATGCTTGTACTGTACCGTCTCCAAATCTACTACGTATTATCCAGTTTGCTTTTGAAATCATGAATATTTCTTGCATTAATCACTTCTGCATCAAGTTTATTCCAGACTTCTATGCTTCTATAAGGGAAGCTGTATTTTGTTTATGTCCCTCTTGCATGTAGTCCTTTTTAGTTTCTTCTCAGGTCCTCGTGTGCGTGCGTGGGCGCGGATGTGTGTGTGCGTGCCTGTGTGCGTGCGTGTGTGTGTACTGGAGGTTGAAATATCACTACTTCAGTATGGGTGTTGGTATGCAGAATGTGTGTGTGTGAGTTGGTGGCTGAACTAAACATCACAATGAGTCCATTATGTAGTGGAAGGACAGTCAACGATGACTAAACTCAACTTGGACCTTGGTGATCCTTATGGTTTGATTGGTAAGCCATCAGTATATTGAGTGTGTAAGGTAACGTTACTTGTGTATATACAATGGGGTAAGAGTACATTGTATTCCATCATGTATACCATCATAGGAAGCATGCTAAATTCAGGTATTAAATGATGGCACTAAAAAAATTACCAACAATAGATATACTTAGATCATAGACCATGTATAGATAAATAGATAAAAATATATATTCAATTTTGAGCAAACAAAAAACTTAATTTGTTTAAATAATATAGTGTATTTCTACCCCAATATTTCCATGCAATTTTTTGTTTAATCATTAATTACTAAAAAAATAATAATATTCTGCTAATCCAATCAACATACAATTACTACTATCATATCTAACAATAACAATTTAATTACCTTCTCAAAAATGGAGATGCAGGTAACTTCATGAGCTTAAAGATGTGACAGTAGCAACACAAGCAGGAACAGTAGCAGCAGAAACAGTAGCAGCAGGAACAGTAGCAGCAGGAACAGTATCAACACCAACTAAGGGAATGCAACAAATGAATAACATATAATTATTCTGGATCAGCAGGCAGTAGACAGCAACTGTACCATCACCACAACAATTATCACAACATAGCAGCAGGAGAAGCAGTAGCTAAGTAGTAGTAGTAGTAGTAGTAGTAGTAGTAGTAGTAGTAGTAGTAGTAGTAGTAGTAGTAGTAGTACCTGTTCCTATCCGAAGTTGAGTTAACAGAACCAGTGGTGGTATTCTTCACAGGAACGGCAGCGAGTGGGTGGCTGGGCCTCTGCTGGGGGAGGAACCGCATGGGGTCGGTGGAGACGAGTGGCCATCGCTTCACTTCCGTGGTAGTGACAGCCGCCACCGGGCTCGTCCAGCTCTTCACAGTGACCTTCTTCCTGGTGGGGTGGTTCTGGGGGGTAGCCTGGGGCATCCTCCTCGTCTCCATCGCCAGTGAGTGGGCGGTAGCATCCTCGTCCCCTCATTCTATACTGGAGACATGAGGGGAAATAGTCCTTAGAGATGGAGGGGTAGGAGGACTAGTTATAGAAAAAGATATCTATTAAGGTTACCCAAAGCTAGTGAAGAAAATATATATGAGTGAGGAGAAATAGTGAACAGTTTACAGTGGCAGAAGTTATGTATATATCTTGTGAATAGCAAAATAAAAGTAGAATAGACTTCATTACAAGCATTGAAGGGAGGAGGATTGTTAGAGACAAAGTTCAGACCAAGTTCAGACCAAGTTCTAATTAAAAATGAAGGAAAAAACCACCAAAATTAACAAAGGCATCAGGGGCACTAAGGTGGTTCCAAACAGCACGATCAAGGCAAAGCGTACGACAAAACAAGGAAGAGCAGACAAAAAAGAGGGAAAGAAAAGAGAGACAATAAGCAAGAAAGAAGACAGAAATGGTTCAAATAATGCACCAGAAGATACCTTACAGTGTAGGGAAGAAGAGGTGTACAGAGATGGAGGGAGGTTAAGGAGCAATGATACAACTTCCTGTATGGGAATTTGGCAAAAAGAAATGATGGCTGGTCCAGAAAGGTAAACAATATCCATCCAGCCTTTTAATTAACAGCCTGCTGATGCTTTATGTTATGGCAATTAAACCTTGCATCTATCTCACTATTTTTAACATAGTGTGAAGATTAACCAAACCAAACCTATAGTTACCAAAACTTTTTTACAAGGTAGTTGCTTGAACATTTTTGTATAAACATTTCTTGAAGGTCTTATGTACCCTCCCTCCCTCCCTCAGTCCTGCAGAGGGGAGAGGAAAATAGTAGTACCTAATGTTACCTACCCTCCCTCCCTCCCTTCCCCTCAACATTGCTTGGTAACTCTGCCTGTCTGGCTGTCCTATAGGTCCCTTACCAGTGGTTTTAGTATAGTGGTGTGGTTGGCTGGCCCTTGCTAATTTAAGTTTTTTTTACTGATAACTAAATTTTCTTAGCTGTTTTCTACCTGGTACACCGTAGGCCCTTTTCACATGTTTTATCTGTGCACCGTTTTCATTAGATTCCTAAGTCATGGTAATGCAATTTGATGTTCAACTATTTCTTGCCTGACCATCCATCCATCAGCTTTATAAATTAGGTGCTTGGTAAATTATTATTATTGTTATTATTATTATTATATCCAAAGTAGATATTTGTAACTAACTAACTAACTTACATACTGCTATTTATATTGATATCCTATTGGCATTAACAAGAGATGCATTTAAAAAAACCATACAATTATATAATTTATCATTCATTATCAATCACATTCATCTTCATACATCCTCAAATAAATGAATTTTTATCATGTTTTGGAAAATACAAATTAATGGCAAATGATAATTGATTAAGAGAAAGTAAAATATATCTATATTGTGCCACTGAAAACTTAACAAAACATACATTTTACTTTTCCTGGTGCATGTGTGTGTGTGTGTGTGTGTGTGTGTGTGTGTGTGTGTGTGTGTGTGTGTGTGTGTGTGTGAGTGTGCTATTCACCATGGTCTGGAGGATCATGCGCTGGACTCGTGATCATCAGCCATTACCCTCCCTGAAAGATGTAATAGTGCGTGTATGTGTGTGTCGGCGTGTGCGTGTATTTACCTAGTCATACGTATTAACATAGTAGCAACATACACGTAGAGAGAGAGATGTATACTCGTGTGCGTGTGCATGCAAGAATAGAATACATATTGCGTAACACTATTCCTTGCCGTTGCAGACAAGTACACCCAGTTCGTGTCGGAGCACCGGTCATCAATCAGTGGAGCGGTCAGCCTGGAGATGCTAGCAGTCAACGCCAGCTAGACATGTACAACACCAACAACAACCTACCCCATCCCAACCACCTGCCACCACTACAAGCATGGCCAAGGAACTTACGCCCACACCACCAAGGGTCACAGTATACATCGTCACCTCATCCCTCACTGCCCTATACAAGGTCATATCTCCCCAGCCCACAGCACTCATGGCCACATCACTTGAGGCCACACCACCCGCTGCCTATGTCTAGACCAAAGCCACACCAGAGAGCTCACCCGTCACAGGCGATGTCTTTGTCCCGTCGAGCCAGGATCTATGCACATCCGAGACGACCGGGCATTTTAAATTATTGCTGTTCAGTTTTATAACAGTTTCTTATTAGGGATTTTATGCCTTGAAACTTTCATTGTATAAGATATTTTAATACAACATATCAAGAAATAACATAAGTGAAGTATATAATGAAAAATTTTGATACTGTAAACTTTCCATGTGGTAAAATATTTTGAAAGACTGATTTCATTTTTTATCTAGAAATATGTCGTTCTTCCACGTTAACTCTTCACTCTCACATACTATACTATACTATACTATGAAGGTAATGATCGGCTTCACCTAACCTAACCTAACCCTAAGTCTACCGTGTTGCTCCTTGCTATCAACTCTAACCCAAGTCCTGTTTACAAAGCCTCTTTCCATACCTGCAAACAGATAGGATGTTTCAAAACCTTTCTTGTCAATACTACACAATTATTTCCTTATGCGATGGTAATGTACATTTAAACCGATGTATTTTCATAATAAATGCATATTATAACAGTCACCCAACCCTTTGTCTTGAGGTTGGTGTTGTGCCTTGAAGTGGTCTGTGATGAAAACAAATTTGCAAAAGCATTTTTTTATATATATATTTATCTCTGGTGTGGCTATTTTTTCTAGTGTGGCTGATAGTGTGTGGCATGGATTAATTGATTATAGTGTGGTGCTGTAAGTAGTGTTTGTGATGTGACAGTATGTGCCATTTGTGGTGTGAACATTTTTAGTGAACATACTAGTCCTTGGCATAGCAAATAATAGCAATAGTTTGTTTGCAGTTTAGCGTCAAAAGCTGTGGTGTAACAATAGTTGAAGATATACTATTAGTCTGTGGTGGTACAGTAGTATGGTTTAGCAATGGTATCAGGCAGTGGTTGAACTATTTTATACAAAGCATCAGCTGTCTTGGAGGTGATGTTACTGAATGTTACATATCATCACTATCCATGAATAGGTATAAATCATATCATCTTTATCAGAATAGTTACCTGTTGCCACTTCTATCACTGTATACTGTTGCTGTTAACCATTACCACCACTACCACCATATGCAAGGTCTGTGATGATTTTTACAAGCTTCATTAAGCTCTACCATGAGCCAGATAGACAAATAGAGAAAAGTGTACTGATGCAAGCAAAGTACATGACAGCCAACACTCAAGGAATACAATGACACAAATTTTATTTATAATCATACAAAAGAGGTAGAACAGATCTTTCCTCTTCTATTTCTCTTCAGCAAAATTTTTAAGGGCATTGACCTAACCACCTCAGCGCTGCAGTGTTTAGCACGTCTGACTATGAATCCGCTGGCCCGAGTTTGATCCCGGACAAGGGCAGTCAGCACACAGCTCACCCAGCTGATCAACCTCCCAAACGGGTTGGCGGATAAATGGGTACCTAGATAAACCTGGTAAAGTGTGGAAACTCAGATGTCACAGTGGCCCTGTGTCCCGGCATAACGGATTATAGCTATAGCGTTTGCCAACACTTTATTTTTTACACTAACCTATATGCAAGTCTTGGAAAACTTTGTAATGCATACTTTTCTTAGACAGGTGAATGAATTTATCAAATACAGTAGGACCTCACAGTATGGGTTTAACGCGTTGCAAAACCGAGCTTGTATTGCAATTTTCTCGTATTACAAAGCAATTTTTCACGATGAAATTATGGAAAAATGATTCATCCATTCCAGCACCCAAAAACCACCCAAAATTTCTATTTTTAAGGGGTTGCAGCTCCTTATGATACAATACCATCAGTAGTTCAAGGACTGTTTACTATGTTGATAGCTATGAAAAGTATCAATCAGTCTGCCCTGTAGTGGCAAATATTCACCTACAAAAATGTGTCATTGTTCTAAAAAATTAAAATCAAATTAATTTTCACAACATATGTAAAATGCTGCCCATAGTTGAAGTAGTATTGTCATTAATGTGAAAACACATGGAATATATATATATATATATATATATATATATATATATATATGTATATATATATATATATATATATATATATATATATGTATATATATATATATATATATATATATATATATATATATATATATATATATGTATATATGTATATATATATATATATATATATGTATATATATATATATATATATATATATATATATATATATATATATATATATATATATATATATATATATATCACACACACATACAATCATTCACTCATTGATGCATTAAAAAAAAACTATCAACTATCTAATAACAATGTTTGGAATGCCATTAATGATTTTTTAGAAAGACCTTTATGAATCTGGAATGAATCATAACTTCTGCTTTAAGATGATGGATAAAAATTATGTAAGATTCTTAATATAATATAATAACATAATAACATAATGAGTTCTACCACAAACTAGAAAGAAAATAACTGTTCCCACAGTCTAAATGGGTGAATGATTGTATTCAAATCTTAGTACTGTAACTAGTATTTATAAAGTTAGATAAGGAAGGTTTGTTCAAACTATAACAAATCAAAGTGTAGTTTTGTGAACGTCAGCATTAATGTGTACTATTTGTAACTAAGTGATCCAATGGCTGAGTACATGACAGTGTGTACATCTAAATATATTGAAGTTAGGCCTATAGTATTTTCCATTCAGTTTTTTCCCCCCAATCTTCATTATGCAATTCACTGTCAGTCTTTTGTCTAATATATTGGTTTGAGTTTTACAGTGCCATGGAAAATACCAAACAGTAACTTATAATTAGCTTGGTTAATCAAAGGCTAATGTGCATACAGTACTTCGTCTCTGATTATACGTATTCTTCACTAGACATATTCATACACAATCATTATTATGTTAAACGCACCTCATCAAACTTCAATAATTAATGTTTTGTTTACGCAAACTTCAAAAAACATTCTTAAAATTGTATGTATTTTCCTCATCGTTTTACTCTGGAGTCAATGAACCGATGAATTATGTCAATTTGGCTAAAGAATTCAATCATCTTCGGAAATATTAATAATCATGCATATTATTCTTATTACATACATCCATACACTCACACAGTACAATTCTTCATTCCCTTCCATGTGAAAAATATGAAAACATAAAAAATATCTATAAATACACAAAAAAAAGAAGAATCAAGGAGTACTTATTCCTAAAATGGTGCCTCAAACTCACTTAAATCTTATATATAATAAAAAAAAAAATTACCTTACATATAGGTTTTCATCATGTATGTACATTATTAAATAGGTACATTATATATATAGTGCCATTATTGTTGCTTCACTTAAGTCTTTATCTGAATGTCTAATGATCTATGTCTGTGTTGCATAACATGTGTACCTGTTACATTAAAGGCCAAAATGATACGGGAACACACACACTTTCATTACCCTTCCTTACAACCTGAGAGAGAGAGAGAGAGAGAGAGAGAGAGAGAGAGAGAGAGAGAGAGAGAGAGAGAGAGAGAGAGAGAGAGAGAGAGAGAGAGAGAGAGAGAGATTACTACTATGATAGCTCAAGTGTGGACTCCAATTTCAAGTAGCCTAATTCACTACTGACCTCATTGAATTTCATGTTTATATCAGTTTAACTAAGCCAGACAATCTATGTTATAATAGTGGAAAATAGTTATAGTTTCAGGTATTTTAAACACCTGAATTACCCTTAACTAGTAGCTAACCTTCACATATGTAGAAAATGTACTCTCTCCTAACATTACACACACGCATACACACGCATAAGAAACGTCAGGTAGAAAAAATTAGGTATCAGAAAAAAATTGTTGTCCAAAAAACAGACTGGATTGTCTTCCGAATCTTTACCAAACCTTAAAATAAAAATTGAAATCATAGCATGTGGCGAGGACATTAATATCTTGGACAGCTTCACATACCTTGGTAGTGTGGTCCAAATTCAATGGTGGGTCACGTCAAGAAGTGTTAAGGTGGATTGGCCTGGCCCACAATGTCATGTATCTGGCGTTCGAATCTTCAAATCGCTGGTGATCCCTGTCTTACTATATGGCTGTGAGACATGGACGCTGAACACCGATCTGAAGAGGCAAATTGATGTGTTTAGTAATATATACCTTCGCAGTATATCGCTGGAATTACTACTTGTCAAATCAGTGACTGCTCCGTGAGACTGAATCAAGACTTATTACCACCATAGTCCGCCAACGTTAACTCAGACTATATAAGCATGTGGCACGTTACCTATAAACTGATCCTGCTTCTCAGGTTGTCTCTGAAAGGGATAGCACGGGGTGGAGGAGGCCAAGAGGGCAGCCATTAATGAAGCTCATGGCTGGGGGCAAGTCAATGTTACCTGCTGGGAATTACTTGGTATGGGAAGGAGGCTTACATGGGGACTTGCTGAAGGGGAACTTGCCTGGGGACTTACAAGAGGTGATCAGAGGGTTGGTGAGGTGACGTGCCCCTCGCCGTATGCCCTAAATGATTGATTGATCACACATGTAAGTAACTTAAATAATGCCACTTGTAAGACTGTGACCTGGCGCAGTACGTGGGTCCTTCCGTAGCATTTTACACATCACATCTTTCAAGTTTAGTTAATAAGAATAATAAGTTCCTCCATTCTCTCTAGTTTTGTTCTGTATTTTTTTTATCTCAGTTTCTTAAACCTACAGTGTTGTATTTTATTTCATCAAAGGACACGTAGGCTCATAGACATAATTTTACTTGCGTGGAATTATTGCTGCAGCGTTGGTTGTACACACAGATAGCTTGTTGAGTTGACAGAGAGCCTGGAGATGGTGAGTGATGTTTGAGGTGAGGGGAGTCACGAGGCTTGACTCCCCGACGTGAGCTGTGTGTTAGCCTGTGGTAGACTCGTGGTTGACTGACTGAGTGAGTGAGTGAGTGTGTGTGTGTGTGGCGGCTTATATTGGGCTCGCCGACCTGGTGGTCAGGTGAGGTGAGGTCAAGTTAATCTCGACCTCAACCGAGGTCTCGAGGGAGGTCATTATAGGCTCAAGCTATGGGTGTGTGTGCACCTGGTATGTAGGTGTGTGTGTATGTAATTGTTGCTGTTGCTGCTGCTATAGAATAGCTTAAGAAAAAGTAAGAATTTATTGTCATTTAACCTATAACGATACATCACAAAATAAGGAGGATAAATAAAAGTAGAATCCCTATTATTTTAAAAGGAAAGTTGATGATCATACCTTCTTGAATTTAAATAAGAGTAGCATTAATATTTTACCATACACGAAGAGTCACCGCCAGTCCACAGTTTACAATCAGCCGGGAATCTATTAAATTTAACCACTAGACAAACCACACACATACCTACCACTCTCACCATAGGAATAAGCCATAACACACTCATCTAAAAATATTGTCTCCTGATAGGGTAGGGGTCCCGTATGTACTAGTAGGGCTCCCAAAGACATTCAACCTATAGCCAAGAAGCATAAACAGGCCGCACCCAAGATAAGACGTACTCAAGACCGCATGACACTACCCACTTATACCCACTTAACAGCTTGACTAATGTACTATTTGCTGAGAGATAAAAACCCGAGACTAACAGAGTGTATTTTAGTTATGTGGTTATGAGAGTCTATAAGTAGTGAAGAAATATACACTATTACCATGCAACGAAATGAAATTCATAGTGCATCTTCTGCAAGCAATTATTGCATGAAGAGGACAGAAGAGAGGGAGTTAGTCCAAGGTGATGGTAGGGAGGGAGAGAGAGAGAGAGAGACGGAGGGGGAGGGGGAAGGAGTGTTGAGCAAGGCCAGTATAGTCACCCATGCAGCAGCCAATCCCTCCTGAAGCACACTGACACTTAACCTAACTCATCAACGTCATCTCATTAAGGCAAGCAATCTTAACAGAGCTGAGTTACTCCTAAAATAACCATAGCAATAGTAATAGTAATAGTAGTAGTTGCAGCAATAGTAGGAACAGCATTAGGTATTGAAGATCAGAATGTACCACCACCAAAGCTTGACATCTACAATTAATGCACCGCCGTCCCTCCGATCAAAGAGTGACAGGTTACTTACTGGGGACGCCTCACCCCGCGCACCCGTCTCCTTGCCCTGCAATGAACCACTGGCAAGACATGGCATGGACAAGGTAAGGTATGTGCATGTGTTGGGAGTCTTATCTATACCTATGATGTAAAGCTGATTTCTATGCAGTGTGAATTGTATGCATTGTTATATTCTCTAGTGTTAGGAGTTGTTGTTTGTCTTTTGTTTTGATAGTCTCAGTATGTGAGTATGTATTTGTGATGTAATTCTTGTGTTAGGGTAACTCACTTTACTTTTGCTTTATATATATATATATATATATATATATATATATATATATATATATATATATATACATATTGTTATGAACCCCCTCCTTCACTCCATTCTCACTCCTGTCTCCTCTCGTCACGCGCCGCCACACTGAGTGATTGGAGCAGGAAGGGGTCGTAATGACTGTTCACTACTGACACCTTTCACTTACTTTTCCGGGCTCGGAACCACTGTTGCGAGCGTAGCTTAGCGATTGTTACCCCAAAACACTGGCGGCTAGCTGGTGACAAGAAACACTTGTTGACATTTCCTTTCCTTTACTAAACAAAACACTGGCAAGGTCACACAATTTACACACTTTAAGGCACATTTCCAGAGGCACA
>JAPQNM010000006.1:16837186-16857186 GCA_029783475.1 Metacarcinus magister
ATATACTTTTTTTTATTTATGGATTGATTATCTCTCTCTCTCTCTCTCTCTCTCTCTCTCTCTCTCTCTCTCTCTCTCTCTCTCTCTCTCTCTCTCTCTCTCTCTCTCTCTCTCTCTCTCTCTCTCTCAAGCAGTATAACACCTTCTTTCTGCCTCTTGGCACTCTTGCACACTGACTAAGCCACTCATTAATTGTCACACGCACACACACACACACACACACACACACACACACACACACACACACACACACACACACACACACACACACACACACACACACACACACACACACACACACACACACACACACACACACACAAGGATGGTGGTGTTGCCTCGAAATAAGCTTGTGATTGATGAGAGAGAGAGAGAGAGAGAGAGAGAGAGAGAGAGAGAGAGAGAGAGAGAGAGAGAGAGAGAGAGAGAGAGAGAGAGAGAGAGAGAGAGAGAGAGAGAGAGAGAGAGAGAGAGAGGGAGAGAGAGAGAGAGAGAGAGAGAGAGAGAGAGAGAGAGAGAGAGAGAGAGAGAGAGGGAGAGAGAGAGAGAGAGAGAGAGAGAGAGAGAGAGAGAGAGAGAGAGAGAGAGAGAGAGAGAGAGAGAGAGAGAGAGAGAGAGAGAGAGAGAGAGAGAGAGAGAGAGAGAGAGAGAGAGAGAGAGAGCGAGAGCGAGAGCGAGAGAGAGAGAGAGAGAGAGAGAGAGAGAGAGAGAGAGAGAGAGAGAGAGAGAGAGAGAGAGAAAAAAAAAAATAAGATAATATAATATAATAAAATCCAGAAGAGCAGTCAAGTATATCTTAAAAAAAATTAAAAAAAAGCAAGTACATATCATATTTTTACAATATAATGAGTGCAAGAAGGGCACTAATAGGACACACAAATCAGTTTATTTTTTTGCATTTAAAAGCCTAATAAAACATCAATAAAACACTCTCTTCTACACGCCAGTCTGTCTCTAAGTCATTCATCTCCTGTCTCTCCGTTTAAAGAGAGGAAGAGAGAGAAAAAAAACATTCCTTTGAAAACCACGTGGGAAAAAAGTATTTAGCTGCTGTAACTCCAATTGTGTGTGTGTGTGTGTGTGTGTGTGTGTGTGTGTGTGTGTGTGTGTGTGTGTGTGTAAGTGTGACAATATATATGATTTAAGGCAACCTCGTAATACCTTCATTCCTAATCATATAAATACATGTGTGTATGTGTGTATGTATGTGTGTGTGTAAGTATGAGTTAGTGTGTTCATTTGAGTACGCGAGAAATAGATGAGTGGGCGGTGAGATATGAGGTGGGGGAGCTAAGGTGGCATACATAACCATGGGAGGAGAGGGGAGAAGGGGAGGGAGCGAAGGACAGGGAGGAAAGCAAGAAGGAAGGGGGGTAGAGGGGGAGACGCAGAGATAAATTGCAAGCACACTGTTATAAAAAGAAAGAATAATTATAAGTGAGTGAAAGAAAACGGAATGGCAGAGACACACGAAGGGATAGGAGAGTACGAATGAGAGACGGGAAGTGGGCGGTGGGCGGTAGGTGGGTTTGTGGGTGGGTGGGTGTTGGCAGTGGGTGGTCAGGGGTGACTGCGGTCTGTGAAGGCTGTATATGTGTATATGGTTGCCGGTTTAAGCTCACCACCTGCCAGTCAAAGCCAAATCTATTAATACACATTCCTTCGTCCCACCTCCAACCCCACCCACCTCCACCTCCCTTTGACGAGAGGTAGTATATGAGTAGGGTCGGACCGCCTCGTCTCTCACTGCCCCTCTGCCTAACGGGGACCGCGAAGGTGGGGTGATCGAGGACAAAGGCGTTGCGTCGTGACATTACCGAGCTTGTGAGTAAGCAAACCGCTGCTTCCACTACTGCTACTACTACTACTACTGCTACTATTACTGTTACTGCTACTCTCATTCTCTTGTTTGATGGATTTTTTTTCTTTTTGTTATATTTTATTAAGTTTTAGTACGATTTGATGATAGGTATATGTGTGTGTGTTTGTGTGTGTGTGTGTCTGTGTGTGGGGGGAGAGGGTTTTGTGTGTGTGTGTGTGTGTGTGTGTGTGTGTGTGTGTGTGTGTGTGTGTGTGTGTGTGTGTGTGTGTGTGTGTGTGTGTGTGTGTGTGTGTGTGTGTGTGTGTGTGTGTGTGTGTGTGTGTGTGTGTGTGTGTGTGTGTGTGTATGTGTTATTACCGCCATTACGTTACATACAAGCAGAGAGTGAGGTGGACAGAGAAAGTTGCATCGAGTGAGGATTTAAACACGAAAAATATAGTGAGCCTCGCCTTGCTGTCAGGAGTTGGCAAACGCAGCGCAACACAACCAGGATTAAAAACGCTGTAAATCGCTGTAAATACATTTAGGATACAGAAGATTAATTAATCCTCACTACTCACTTTATGAATACCAATGTTCACCAGAGAAAATATTGTATTATGGTTGTATAAATATCATATCCAACCGTTTTATTAAGAAGACGAATATATACATTAAAAGAAAATTACCTGGTAAATTTGAAGGAAAAACCAAGTATAACCTGAAATAACATAATAAGTGCAATAACATGTTTGAAATTCCTATGACGGACTGTGGAGAGAAATTATGGTTTTGTAGAAAGATGACGAAACAGTCCACTCTTCAAGGTGTCACGACCATGTGGAGCGATGTAAATGAAGGTGGAAGGGATACGTGGATGGAAGAAGGCAGTGGAAGGCAACGTGGAGTGGAATAGAGAGAAAGAAACTATGTGAAGATGGAGCAGAGAGGCATGACAGGCTGAGTGAATGTGGAAGGAAACTGGCGCACTGTTTCAACGGTTCATTTTAGTTTATTTCCTGGTCTGTCTTGAGACTGGCTGTTTTGCATTGATAGTTATGGTGATGTAAACTTTATAAAAATGACTATAAAGTGACGATAAATATTTTGTTATGATCTACGAATGGAATTTTCCCTTTATACTGTAGAGATAGTGTAGTGACGAGGTAGTCAACATCGAGCAAACTCCACTTGGACCTTGATGATCATTATGGTAGGATTGATAAAGTGTCGATACGTTGAGTGTTTTGTTCAGGGTTCAATCCTTGGCCTCAGCCCACTCAAAACACGAAGCATTACAATGAAAGTAAAATTCCAGCAACGAAACGACACTTTGTAGCGTTATTCTTACACTCTACACTGTATTACCATTGTATTGCAATATTCTAAGAGGGCAATGAAAGATTGTGGTTGAGTTACTTCCTTAAAACTATAGTTTCGTTTCGTGTGTCATACAGGTGTCTGGAAACCAAGTCCGTGTGTGTGTGACAGCTTGTAAACACCCGCCACCTCCGCCACCTCCACCACCAGTATGCCTGGCCACATCGTCAAGTCCACCGGGCCAGACCCTGACCCTACCGAGTACCTCTTCGTCTCCCTTGAGCAGAAGCGCCAAGACCAAACCAAGCATTATGACGCCAAGAAAACCTGTTGGGTCCCCGACGAGAAGGATGGGTACATCGAGGGTGAGATCCAGGGCACCAAGGGAGATTTGGTCACTGTCTTGGCTAAAGGTGACACGAAGAACTGGAAGAAGGATTCCGTGCAACAGGTCAACCCACCCAAGTACGAGAAATGTGAGGACATGTCCAACTTGACCTACTTGAACGATGCCTCTGTATTGTACAACCTGAAGTCCCGTTATATCAACAAGCTCATCTACACCTACTCTGGTCTCTTTTGTATCGCTGTGAACCCGTACAAGCGTTACCCCATCTACACCAACCGCACTGTCAAGATCTACCAGGGCAAGAGGCGTAATGAGGTGCCTCCTCACATCTTCGCCATCGCTGACGGCGCCTACACCAACATGCTTCAAGGTGAGAACGGTTTAACATCAGTGCACAAGGAAATGAGGAGGCGTGTTGGACCTTTATCTATTCACTTTTATGACTTGTAAGCAAAATATGTAACGTGACATGTATTTTCTTTCCAGTTGGAGAAAACCAGTCTATGTTGATCACGTGAGTATCTGAAGTAGAACAAGAAGAAAAGATACTTCCTCGAGTAGATCGTTGTCCCAGCATCCAACAGTCCACTCCTCCCACCTTTCCTTCACCCTCCCCTTCAGTCCTTGCCGAACTTCAATATGCTGTTAATTTTACATATATATAATTACAAGTATATACATAAACCTCTTTCCAATATGTTCTCTATAATTCATACTCCTCCCTCAGCGGTGAGTCCGGCGCCGGCAAGACTGAGAACACCAAGAAGGTACTTTCCTACTTCGCCAACGTCGGCGCTACGACTGGCAAGAAGAAGGAATCAGAGAAGAAACAGGTGAATACAGAATAGTAAATACAGAACACAAACACTAGCACAACTATCATCACGACTATGTAATCAATCATACCAGAAGGTCATTTTATACATTAACTAGAGTATACATTTTTGTTTTACATCATGAACCTGTGGCGCCGACTGACTGTTACAACTTGAAAGACCTAACCAAAAATCTATCTCTCTCTCTCCTCAGAACCTGGAAGACCAAATTATCCAGACCAATCCCATCCTGGAGGCTTTTGGTAACGCCAAGACCACACGTAACGACAACTCCTCCCGCTTCGTAAGTATTGGCTGCTGTCCCCTCCTCCTCCTCCGCCTCCGCCTCCTCCTCCTCCTCCTCCTCCTCCTCCTCCTCCTCCTCCTCCTCCTCCTCCTCCTCCTCCTCCTTCTCCTTCTCCTCCTCCTCCTCAATTGGATAAGACCAATAAAAATCATGTTTGTAATACTTTCGAATCATTTCTACACTACACTAACGCTTGATAAAATGAATTAGAATATGTACACGAAAATATGCAGATACATTCATGTCTACTAAAAAAAGACACCTACCCACACACCAAAGAGTTACCACTGAGAGTATATCCACTTACACTGATATCCACCTCTCACCCTTTCCTCACTACCAGGGTAAGTTCATCCGCATCCACTTCCAACCCAGTGGTAAGCTTGCTGGTGGTGACATTGAGGTCTACCTGCTGGAGAAGGCTCGTGTCATCTCCCAGCAGCCAGCCGAGCGATCCTACCATATCTTCTACCAGATAATGTCCGACCAAGTGGGCTGGTTGAAACGTGAGTTATGTATTTATATGTGTATTATTATAAAGGATATATGTGTGCAATTATGTAGCAACCCATATAAAGAAGGGATTCTCGGGCATGCTTAACACGAATCTAGACTCAGTTTTTTTTATTACTAGAATTTTAATCACCACCCTCACCCTCCCCACACACCCCCCCTAAAAAAAAAAGGACACAAGTGTTTAGTGTTTGTAAATGTTTCTCGACAATAACTTTTCTTTCTTCTCACAGCCGCATCTCTGCTCAGCAATGACATCTATGACTACCACTACGTGTCTCAGGGCAAGGTTACCGTGCCCTCCATCGACGACAAGGAAGAGATGCAGTTTACAGATGTAAGTTGGAATTTTGCATATAATTTTTCCAGTAAACTTTATAAAGACATCGATTATCATTCATAAAGAGCCAAGTAAGTCCTCACCTGACCCTCTACTCTCTCCTATAGGAAGCCTTCGACATACTGGGCTTCTCGAAGGATCAGAAAACCTACGTGTATCAGACAACTTCCGCCGTCATGAACTTCGGCGAGATGAAGTTTAAGCAGAGGGGCCGCGAGGAGCAGGCAGAACACGACGGCACGGAGGTAAGATGACCAACCGACTACCACTGAGTCTAGTTAAAAGAAATCAACAAAGTGACTTGAATTATATCTTTTAAGAGACACACTTTCAGTTACTTTATTTCATTACAGAAAGGCGAGATCGTCGGCAAGTTGTTGGGTGTTGACGGTATTGATCTGTACACTTGCCTATGTAAGCCTAAGATCAAAGTGGGCTCAGAGTTCGTGACACAAGGCCGTAACGTGGAGCAAGTGTTGTATTCGGTGGGCGCCCTCTCCAAGGCTCTGTTTGACCGCATGTTCAAGTGGTTGGTGAAGAAGTGTAACATCACCCTCGAGACTGGCCTCAAGCGACACTCCTTCATCGGTGTGCTGGACATCGCCGGCTTTGAGATATTCGATGTAGGTTGTGCGGTGACAAATAACAGTCAGCAATGTTTTATTAGATTATTAACCTTTTCTTTAGCTACATAATTTCGTATATGCCATTATTATTTCCCAAAGTTACAATGCATATGAAGGTATTCTTTTGTCATACAGTTCAACGGCTTCGAGCAGATCTGCATCAACTTCTGTAATGAGAAGTTGCAGCAGTTCTTCAACCATCACATGTTCGTGTTGGAGCAAGAAGAGTACAAGAGGGAAGGCATCAACTGGACTTTCGTGGACTTCGGTATGGACTTGCAAGCCTGCATTGAGCTCTTCGAAAAGGTAAGATCATAATGTATATTTGCTATTAGTTTGTGGAAGGTAGGACGGAACCCTCCATTCATCCTTCTCATACTTATTATGACAAAGTTCCTGCTAACCAACATGTACCTTGTTGGCAAACCTTACTTACCTCCACCCGAACCACAGCTAGCTAAGTTTTTTTCCTTGTTTCAAACCTTACTTTCCGCACGCAGCACCAAGCCTGGCCGGGCCGTGTCCTATCATGACAACCTTTACAATTCCCTTTAATTCTTGACAATTCGTCCCTTCCATCACAGAGGATTGTATAGACTTCGTGTTATACTTTGTGCGTTTGCCCTTCTTTTCCAGATATGTGGATCTGATACGACTTTTCCAAAACCTTTTTCTATTATGTTGTTCTGTTTCCCGGTGCAAAGAAACACCCTCGGCGCAGATCAATTAGATTTGGTTTTCCTGTTCATTTCTCTCCCATCCTTTTGGAAGCATGTGTTCTGCTATCCTCTAGTTCTTACCTTTAGGTCGAAAAGACATGTCCATCCCTACTTTCCATTCGAATCACTTGCGCATGCCTCGAAAACACTAAGAAATCTATCCAGAACTATATAATGACATGGATTTTCCCTTCTGCAAGGGAGATATAAACATTGCTTGACCCTATGCATGCTAAAACCACCCCGAAGTCTCTCCCATTGAGTCTTTCAGCACAAGTCGACGAACCAGCACATCAAACTCCAAATACTTCCCCTTGCCCTTCCCCTTACCGCCCTGCCCCATGACCCACCATGACCCACTTAGTAAAGCTCCTCCACCTGCTTCATGGGGCCCACCTACAACCCACCTACAACCCACCTACAACCCACCCAGCTACCCACCCACCCACGGCCCAAATGGAAGTATTCGCCTGAGTATTCATTTTCTATTTCAATCATTCCTCGGCAGTTTCAAGGGCAGACTAAGACCACTTGCTCACGTACGCGACCAAAGAGCTTCACACCTTGGCCAGTCCGACGCTCAAATGAGGACCAATACAGGTAACACACAACGAGGATGAGGGTGACGCAGATGGTAACAGCTGTGTGGGAATGACGTCTCACTCACCCACCGGTCACAGTGTTCAAGAAATCAATCACCTTGTTGCTTATGTTAACAATTCATCGAAACAGGAATGAAAACTAGTACTTGAAGATGAAGATAATAATGATAATAATAATAATAATAATAATAATAATAATAATAATAATAATAATAACATCAACTACAACAATAATTTATGTCACAGTCTAACGCCACTAATTGGGCCTTCAGTCTAACAACCTTCTCATGTTGATGTGTATTGACACTTGATCGATGTGTTCCCAGCGCGTATAACAACGTTCACTTACTGAAAAATTAACTGAGAGAATATGCAGGGAATTGTTGTCTTATAAGATATCAAAAACTGGAGTAGAACTAGATATATTGAAGCATAAAGGTAAGTACTTGATGTTCTGAATAATAATTACCAACTGAACATCTAATAATAACAAATAGAAAACCCATACAACAGTACTGATCATATGAGTCATATAATGTTTAATATTTTCCAAACTCTGACGCCATTAATGTCTCCTTACAGCCTTTGGGTCTGCTGTCCATCCTAGAGGAGGAGTCTATGTTCCCTAAGGCAACAGACAAGTCCTTCGAGGAGAAGCTCAAAGCCAATCACCTCGGCAAGTCCGCTGTGTTCATCAAGCCCAAGCCTCCTAAGCCCGGCCAGAAGGAAGCCCATTTTGCCATCGTCCACTACGCCGGCACTGTGCCTTACAACCTCGCTGGCTGGCTGGAAAAGAACAAGGATCCTCTTAACGACACTGTGGTGGACCTCGTTAAAAAGGCAACGAACCAGCTGATTGTGGATATCTTCGCTGACCATCCGGGGCAGTCAGGCCCCGCCGACCAGGCTAAAGGTGATGAGTACTGCGATGTTAGGTTTATTTACGTGTTGAAATCCTTTTTTGCTTACTCCATGTGGAAGCTATAGATGGCTGGCACGTAGCTGAATTTTAAACGCTTACCTTCACTATTGATTACTGGCTTAACATTTTC
Source organism: Metacarcinus magister (assembly GCA_029783475.1). Taxonomy (NCBI): domain Eukaryota; kingdom Metazoa; phylum Arthropoda; class Malacostraca; order Decapoda; family Cancridae; genus Metacarcinus; species Metacarcinus magister. The sequence continues at coordinate 16,845,631 of JAPQNM010000006.1, forward strand.
ATTAAATACAAACATATATATCTTGCCTGTCAGGGGATTAGACACGACATTACCCACTGTAACTTAACACTTTGCTGAACAGAACGAGAAGAGGAGGAACCTTAACAAAAATTTCAAGTTTTCATGTCAGCCAAACACTCTAGCAGTATGTCCTTATGTCTTATTAGAACACGTCTCTGGTTTCAGGTGGTCGTGGGCAGAAGTCTGGTGCCTTCAAGACTGTCTCCTCAGCCTACAGGGTAAGTGTTTTCTATATTCATCAACCAAATAACCAATTACAGTAACTACCTCTATTCATTAAATTTTCACACATAATTTTAGCAGCTGCCTTGAATCCTTTAACAGTAAATTTGTTCCTCTCTTCACAGGATCAGCTCAACAACCTCATGAGAACCCTGAACGCCACTCACCCTCATTTCATCCGTTGTATTGTGCCCAACGAAACCAAATCCCCAGGTAAGTTAAGAATCACAAAGGGACATGAGCCATCTGCTTGTTCCTTGACTAAAAATATTAATCATCACAAAACTATAACATGTATTCCATTTTTTTTTTTTACATGATTTTGATGTCTTTCAGGTGTGACTGATGCAGCTCTTATCATGCATCAGCTGACTTGTAACGGTGTGCTTGAGGGCATCCGTATCTGCCGTAAAGGCTTCCCTAACCGCCTGCATTATCCTGATTTTAGGCATCGGTAAGTTTGGGGACTAGTGCAGATCCTCAAAAAGTCACATGCTAGTTCTATATATGTATCTACCTATTTATCTATATATTTATCTATGTGCTATCAGGTGGAGCAACAAAAATAAGCTTCAACCTCATCAGAGTCAATTTCCAGATACTTGATCCTCGCCTCGAAGCCCATGACACAGGCTGGTGACGCCAAGGCTGCCGCCAAGGTCTGTCTAGAGATCATTGAGCTAGACGCAGAGAAGTACCGCATCGGACACACTAAGGTAATCTCACCCTCTTATACCTGGCCCATGTTGTCTCAAGAATTTTTCGTTCCTGTTAATGAAAGAGGATGAAGGTTGAGGATGTATACACATGAGAATAAAGTCTGTATATTTTTTTTTATATTAGACTGGTGTGACTTTTGATTATAATGGGGACGTCGTTTGCTCCACATCTAAGGTTAAGCAATACGCCACTAAAGGTTACGTAATACACAGCTTTTCAATTACTAACGAAATACAAAGGTAGATTGACTTACACCTGTTCATGGTTACCTTCCTTCCTTGGTGCAGGTGTTCTTCCGTGCCGGTGTCCTGGGTACTCTGGAGGAGATGCGTGATGACCGTGTGGGTATGATCTTGTCGTGGCTCCAAGCTTGGATTCGAGGCTTCCATGCCCGCAAGGTGTACAAAAAGCTGCAAGAACAACGCATCGCTCTCATCGTGGTGCAGAGGAACCTCAGGAAGTTCATGAAGCTCCGCACTTGGCCTTGGTATCGCATGTGGCAGAAAGTGAAGCCTCTTCTTAACGTCACCAGAGTAGAGGACGAGATGCGAGCACTGGAGGAGAAGGCTACTAAGGCACTTGAAGAACTCGAGAAAGAGTCTAAGCTTCGTAAGGAGTTCGAAGCTGCTAACGTGGCTTTATTAGAGGAAAAGAACAATCTTCTTTTAGCACTTGATTCTTCCAAGGGGAATATGTCAGATTATCTGGACAAACAGGCCAAGCTGCAGAGTCAGAAAGCTGAACTCGAGGCTCAACTCAATGTAAGAAGTTTCAAGGTTATCTGTTAAAGTTAAAATTGTAATGTTTCTAAAATACCAATCACACTAAGTAACATTTTATAATGTGAATGCTATTACGTGTATATTAATGTGGTTTTTTTCGCACCAGGAAACTACTGAAAGATTGCAGCAGGAAGAGGAAACTCGTAATCAGCTCTTCCAAGGCAAAAGGAAGGTCGAACAGGAAGTAAACAGTCTTAAAAAGGATATGGAAGAATTTGAATTGACTCTCCAGAAGGCGGAGCAAGATAAGGCTACGAAGGATCACCAGATACGTAATCTGAACGATGAAATCGCGCACCAAGACGAACTCATCAACAAGATTAACAAGGAGAAGAAACACTTACAAGAAAGTAATCAAAAGACCGGCGAGGACCTGCAGGGTATTGAGGACAAGTGTAACCATTTGAACAAAGTGAAATCAAAACTGGAACAGACCCTGGATGAGCTGGAAGACTCCCTGGAGAGAGAAAAGAAGTTCCGTTCTGATGTAGAGAAAGCAAAGCGAAAGGTCGAGGGTGACTTAAAGTTGACTCAGGAGTCTGTAGCTGACATGGAGCGCAGGTACAAAGATGTGGAGCAAACCATTCAACGCAAGGATAAGGAACTGTCCTCCCTGTCTTGCAAACTGGAGGAAGAGCAAAATGCATTTTCTAAGGTTCAGAGGCAGATCAAGGAGCAGCAGGCCCGTATTGAGGAACTCGAGACAGAGGCTGAGCACGAGCGACAAGCCAGAGCTAAGGCCGAGAAAAATAAAAGCAAGCTGGGCCGAGAGCTGGAGGAACTTGGCGATCGCCTAGACGAGGCCGGAGGAGCCACTGCTGCCCAGATCGAACTCAACAAGAAGCGTGAGTCTGAACTATCCAAGCTTCGCCGCGATCTGGAAGAAGCCAACATTCAGCACGAGGCAGCGATGGCCAGCCTCCGTAGGAAGAACAACGAGTCTGTAGGAGAGATGTCGGAGCAGATTGACCACTTAAGCAAAATGAAGTCCAGGTGAGCGGTGTTTTTTTTCATCATTAAAGATTCGAACTCATTTTCAGCGATGTGACCACCTCAATATTGAAGGATGTTATTGACACGTGGGTTTAAAACTTGGTATTCATTATATTATTTTTCCTCAGGGTGGAAAAAGACAAGGAATCTCTGAAGCGAGAGGCGGATGATTCCAAGGCAGCCATGGACTCCCTCGCTCGAGAAAGGGTAAGTCAGATAGTATTTGTTACATAATAGTAATAATAATGATAATAATAATAATAATAATAATAATAATAATAATAATGACAAAAGACTCACGGTCCCGTTAAATAAACTTTTTTTTTCCAGGCCGCGGGGGAGAAAGTCAACAAGCAACTCACTCTTCAAAATAACGAGATACAGGCGAAGCTGGACGAGGCCAACAGAACCTTGCATGACTTTGATGCAGCTAAAAAGAAACTCGCGGTGGAAAATTCTGATCTTTTGCGGCAGTTGGAAGAGGCAGAGAGCCACATCGGCCAGCTGACCAAAGTGAAGATGTCTCTCACCAACCAGCTGGATGACACCCGGAAACTGGCTGACGAGGAGTGCAGGGTAAGGCATCCTAGTCCTTGATTCATGACGCATCCTTAATATATAATTCAAAACTTTACTTCCTACAAAATAAAGGCTTCAAATTCGCATTTCTTGTTGGGAAAAAACGAATACACTAATGTTTCTTTTATGCTTATCAGAAGGTCTATTACCATAATGATGCTTCGTCCACAGGAGAGAGCGACAATCCTTGGAAAGTTCCGCAACCTTGAGCATGATATTGATGGTCTAAGAGAGCAGCTAGATGAAGAGACCGAGGCTAAGGCTGACGTGCTGCGACAACTATCGAAAGCTAACGCCGATGCTCAGATGTGGCGCGCCAAGTATGAGAGTGAAGGTGTGGCCCTTGCTGAGGAGCTTGAGGCCGCCCGTATGAAACTTTCCGCTCGCCTGGAAGAAGCCGAGCAGCAAATCGAGCAGCTCAACGTTAAAAATCTCCAACTAGAGAAAACCAAGCAGCGCATTACCACTGAACTCGAGAACATGCAAATCCAGTTAGAGCGCGCCCAGACCATCGCCAGTACCGCCGAGAAGAAACAAAAGAACTTCGAAAGGATTATCAGTGAATGGAAAATGAAGGTCGACGATCTGGCGGCTGAGCTCGACGCTTCTCAGAAGGAGTGCCGTAACTATTCCACAGAACTCTTCCGCGTCAAGGCTGCTTATGAGGAGAACTTAGAACAGCTGGATGGTGTACGACGAGAGAACAAGAACCTTGCTGACGAGATTAAGGACCTAATGGACCAGATTGGTGAAGGAGGCCGATCCCTGCACGAGATTCAGAAGAACGCCAAACGTCTCGATATAGAGAAGGAAGAGCTCCAGGCAGCCTTGGAAGAGGCTGAAGCCGCCTTGGAGCAGGAAGAAAACAAGGTCCTTCGAGGCCAGCTGGAGCTCAGCCAGGTCAGGCAGGAGATCGACCGTCGTATCCAGGAGAAGGAAGAAGAATTCGATAACACTCGGTTAGTGATTTGTACAGTAATTTTCAAGTGTCAACATTTTCTATCCTACTTAACTTGTGCCAAAATTTATTTACCAAAACAACATTAAATCTATCATGTTTTCATAAAAAACAATGTCTTACTGTCTGGTTTTCCTTTCTTCTTCCTCAGCAAATGTCATCAACACGCCCTTGATTCCATGCAAGCTTCCCTTGAGGCTGAGGCCAAGGCCAAGGCTGAAGCCCTTCGCCTCAAGAAGAAGCTGGAGTCTGACATCAACGAGCTGGAGATCGGACTTGACCATTCCAACAAGGCCAACGTTGACCTGCAGAAACACCTGAAGAAGATACAAGCAGAAATGAAAGACATGCAAATCCACTTGGAGGAGGAACAGCGAGTTGCGTCTGAAATGCGAGAACACCTCGGCATTGCAGAGCGCCGCGCCCACGCCCTCAATGGAGAGCTGGAGGAGTCTCGAACCCTCCTTGAACAATCTGACCGCGGTCGTCGCCAAGCTGATTCCGACCTGGCCGATGCTGCCGAAACCATTAGTCAACTCACTTCCCAAACCGGTTCCCTCACCATTGCCAAGAGGAAACTAGAAAACGAGATGCAGACATTGCAGGTGAGACTTAGTTGGTATCTTAACTTTGTTGCCGCGACAACCACAGTGACGAGGCTTAGGAAAGGAAGATTAAAGGTGATTAAACAACCCGCCCGAACTAGGTAACTATATACGATATAGATCTGCTAGAGTGATAGGAAGAGATAGTAGCACTGGAATGAAAATTTTTTTTATCTATCTATCTATCTGTCAATAAATCTATTGATACCTAGACAGATAGATAGATATTTAAATAGAAAGACAGATATACAAGTCATCAGGTTGACTGTTTTGCTGTATAATCAAATATTGGCTTCATAGCATCAGATGGTGATATGGCGCCGCAAACAGGCACAAGAACAGAATGTTATTATTTATGTACTTACAGGCTGACATGGACGAGATGTTGGGCGAGACTAAGAACTCCGAGGAGAAGGCCAAGAAGGCCATGGTGGACGCCGCCCGTCTGGCCGATGAACTCCGCGCCGAACAGGAACACGCCCAGAACCAGGAGAAGATGCGTAAGGGTCTGGAGGTCACTGTGAAGGAACTACAAGTCCGAATGGAGGAGGTAGAAAATGGCGCAATGAAAAGTGGCAAAAAGGCACTTGGTAAACTTGATACTCGAATTCATGAGTTGGAGAACCAACTGGACGACGAATCCCGCCGTCACTCTGACGCCCAGAAGAACCTGAGAAGGTGTGAGAGGCGCATCAAGGAGCTCACCTTCCAAGCTGACGAGGACAAGAAGAACCACGAGAGGATGCAGGACCTCGTCGACAAACTCCAACAGAAGATCAAGACCTACAAAAGGCAGATCGAGGAGGCTGAGGAGATCGCTGCCCTCAACTTAGCCAAGTTCCGCAAGGTTCAGCAGGAGCTTGAAGAGGTCACAGAATAAGCATAACAACTTCAGATTACATAGACTTTCACAAAATATTTGGCGGTAATACCCAGGAGCAATGGCAATACCAGAAAGGCAAGAATTAAAAACATTTGTCCAGAAGAAAAACAATTACACCATCATTAATTATGCATAATTGATTACTGACCTATCACTAACCTCTCACAATGAAGCAGTAATACACCTGTTCGCAGTTTACACAGTTGAAAGAGCCCTTTAATGGAACCAAGGTGAACTGAAGCATAAAATCAATTATCATACAATATTGTAATCTGACATATCAATAAATCTTCATAATTCAAGTAGTATTTTTAGTTCCTCATTGTAATCAGCATCTAATAAACACCATATCAAAAGACTCGTGATAATTACTGTGGTGAGGAGCGAACAGCTAACGAGGAGGTCTTTGCAGAGCTACTGAAGCAGGGAAGAAAGAAAAAATCATTCACTCCGGCTGACAAGTGGTGCTTCGAGCCTCCACCAGGATGACGCAAACAGTCATTTGTCAATACATCTGACATAATATATGTAGTCTAAATAGCGCCGTTGCAATGTACGGTATGAAGAAGCTATGTGGAGCCACCAGCCAGAAGGTTTATATTTAGGCGGGCCGGCGGTGTAGTGTGCCAGGCGCTCAATAGATGGCGACGCTCTCCTCCTACTTCGCTCCTTACTCGTGAAGTGTAGTTTGTCGAAATAAAATTATATGTGAACTGTAGTCTATTACAAACCACTCTCATGATTAGTGTTACGGTCTGTTAAAATGATGATGATGATTAGGTGTGTAATACTTACGAAGACATTAAGGCCAAGGCACGGTGGAGAACTAGCGAGTAAGTTATATTAACGACACTTCCTTTTACGTATACCATGACGTCAAAGACACAAGTAACATTACACCCCAAGGAGAAAGAAAGAGAGAGAGAGAGAGAGAGAGAGAGAGAGAGAGAGAGAGAGAGAGAGAGAGAGAGAGAGAGAGAGAGAGAGAGAGAGAGAGAGAGATATAGTATATGTGCGTGTGTGTTTGCGCATGTGTGTGTATGTGTGTGCGTGAGTGTGTGTGTGTGCATGTGTATGTGTGTGTGTGTGTGTGTGTGTGTGTGTGTGTGTGTGTGTGCATGTGTGTGTGTGTGTGTGTGTGTGTGTGTGTGTGTGTGTGGAGAGGAGGGCAGCAGGGCACAGCCAACACAGCGCAAGGCAACGAACAAGTCTCACGTCTCCCTTTACGGACGAGAGAAAAAAAGATAGAGGCATGAAGGAGAAAGGAAAGCAAAAAACACACAGAATGCCGGGGGGTTAGGGTGACTGAGAGGGGCAGGGAGAGGAGGAGACTGGTAAAGATAGCTCACGCCGGGAAAACCTAGGAATAATACATGACACTCACCGGTGGTAGTAGGGAGGTGGTAGAACTTTGGCTTCAAAGTATTGTTATACTGTAATTCTAAGGTTGCGAGGCGCGGTGATTATCTCTACCTAAAACAAAACACCTTCTCAGCATCTTTATCTCCGTCTCTATGGTGTATACTGCCCAAAGGAGGAAATTTTGTATTACTCTATTACTCGTCAATGAAGAAATATCTCTTGGGTACGATAATAGAGAAAAAATAATGAAGATATATATACAGTCTGCCTTGACAGTACATTTCGACAGGGAATAGATGATGCTTTCAATTTAGCTTTGCACCTACATGACTCTTCTTGCGCTTGACGACTTAATATTAGTATTTACACGTGTGGCGTCACCTTACTGTAATGTAGTAACAAAGAGAAGGAAAATAGAGAAAAAGGGATGAGAATAGAGAAGAGAAGACAATTATTACAACTATAACTACTACTATTATTACACTACTATTACTACTACTACTAACAATGACTACTTTGCAGATAACACTTCGGATCACCTGTGAGATGTACTCCTTCAGAGGCGAGAGTTGGGAGACCGAGCGAGCGAGACCTCACAGGCTTAGGCGACATCTAGCGGTAGGGTTCAGAACTACACCCACCGGCACACCTCATCTCCAGCTAGGTAAGACAGGTGCAGCAGCGACAGGTAGCCGTCCCCTCCACCTGTCCCCTCTGACGCATGCACCTGCTCCTCCTCTCCAGACACCTGATACCTTTTCAAAGACACACATCTGATGCTCACTGATGCTCGTCTTTCGTTCCTGTCTTACTCCTATCTCTCTGTGCTGCCTTCTAGTTTTCATGTGTTGTTTTATCCATCTTTCTTTCTTTCTCTCTCTCTCTTTTGTCTTGTCTTATATTGCATTGTTTTCTCTGGTCTTATCTTCTCTTTCTCTTTCTCTTTCTCTTCCTCTTTATCTTTCTCTTTCTCTTTCACTATCTCTCTCTGTTTCCTAATTAGTGCGAAATTTTTTGAAACCTTTTACCAGCTTATTAATGTGTCAGTCTCAAGAAATGTGGTAAATTTTCAGTTTTCCTCGAATATTTGATAGCATTATTAAACTTTCTGTACATCTTAAACCAAACAATACATCGCATATAAGAAGTAGTATCTATATTTCAGGGCATTATTTTTTTCGATAATTTTCAGTACAATAGGATTTATCATCATTACTGTGCTTTCAATTCTCTTATAAATATGCTTTAAGTTCATATAAGATAAAAAATACATACATGCTCTGTTATCGCGGTACTCAAACAGAATAATACTCTCTATAACATTACGCAAGACATTCAAAACCTCTGTAATACATATAAAACATTTTAGTCGTGTCTCTCAATACTCTCAGTAGCGGCGGGGAGGTAATAGGGTGAAAGCGGAGTGTGACTTAAGTGTACTTCGCGCAACACACTGTCATGGGCTGAGCGTCCTGCTGCTGGTGTCAGGTTTAGCTCTCCTAAAATGGAATCTTGAAGCATACATACCAGACCAAAGGCGACACACGACGAGGGGGAAGAAAACATAAATAACATAACCAGATGCTACCTTATTTTTTCTCCCTTTCTTGCACCACCGTTTCTTTGGTGGTGCGACGTTGTGATGAATTTGGTGAGCAGGTAAGGGAGAAAAATGTACTTTGAACGAGTCTCAGCCCCGTTATTTTGGCATGAGGTACTCTGTGACCTGGTCAGGGAAGGGAGGGTACTAGGAATACGGGGCCAAAAATAAGTATGAAGTTTGACCATAAATCTCTCGTCACCTGAAAAGTTTGCTTGCTGTGTGAGACGGTGATACTATGAAGAATACTTAATAACGACCAATTAACGAAGTCCTATATAGTAAACACAACCAGGCAATGAACTACCGAACAATAACAAGGTAATTTCCTCCTAACACTGCCTACACCTCCTCCCGAGCAGCCATCATTAACTAGTTTGAGGGAGGGAAGGCGGCCAGAAATGTCAACAGTCGAAGATTAAACGCAACTCTGGGACCAGGTTACAAAACACACATTGTTGGGCGCCAAGCCATTTGGTGACCAGTATATCTACTGGTCATAGTCTGCTTCCTGTGACCTCGCTTAGCTACGACCTGCTTTCATTCAGGAATTAACATCGCTTCTTTTCCGGCATTCGAAAGACTGTGAATAACCTTTAGGTGTGTGTGTGTGTGTGTGTGTGTGTGTGTGTGTGTGCGTGTGTGTGCGTGTGTGTGTGTGTGTCTTTGTCGGTACAGTAGTGAGTCCGAACCCTGAACAGGATGTTGTTAGACCTCGTTTATAGGATGGCAGTGAATGCAAAACTGCGGACTTGAAGATATAATGAAAACCACATCATTAAAATCAACAAAAAAATAATAAATGAATAATAAACAACCAATACATTTCCAAACTCATCATAGAACAAAATACATAGCTGACATAATAATACGATATGAAAATTATAGTAACGGATGATACCTGGCACTTATACTCTCCTGCTCAAATCGCTTTTAATTGCTAGTTCAACGCGATTCGAAGCTAGAAGCCGATCGGAGATGAAGGTACAGATGCAGGCGAGGACAGAGCAGCCAGGACCAACACCAGAGCAAGTACTCAGCTCTTGGTGGTCCGGCTGGCGGGCTGGCGGGCGGGCTGGCGGGCTGGCGGGCGGGCTTCTTGGCTTCGTTTCATTCTCTGCGTTTTGTAATATAGTCGAAACTTGGCAAGCATTGTTTCTGTCTACGTTGTACTGCAAATACTCCGTTTCTTAGGTCGTTTACTAGTTGGGAATGGCATTACTCGTGTACTGTAATGGCACCCAGTGATGTAATGCAATATTAGTAGTCGTAGTAATATAACTTGAGTTGAGTCGAAATGTCCCAGGGATGTATTTCTTTTCACAGTGCAAATGTTACTGGCTGGTGTAAGCTTGGTTAGGCTTGATGCACGTGTCTGAGTGTCTTAACTGCAGCACTGAGACAATACTTTTAATTCACGTGTCACAGATACAGGAGTACGTTGAACTCCGAATATAGAACACGAACAAATGCATAACACCGCCACGGTAAATAACAAGGCACAGGCCATGGGAATAGCGGATGACAACGCAGTACGACTGCCGTATCTCTAAGCACTTTGAGACAAAAACGAATGCTTAGTTGTTCCTGTTTACTTGATCTCTTTCTGTCTGTATTACATGTACAGGGTCTGGCGATAAGAAACTATTTTTTTTTTTTACGGATTTAATTTTTTTTGTCCCTTGATATATATATATATATATATATATATATATATATATATATATATATATATATATATATATATATATATATATATATCATTGCTTCTTCGTGATCTGATATATTTCATCTAGTGTATTACATATGCAGTTCATAACGCACATGTTTTAAAGTTGTGCGTGCGCGCGCGTGTGTGTGTGTGTGTGTGTGTGTGTATAACCTGACAGGTCCACATAATTTATGGAATACAGCGAGTGCCTCATAAAAGTAAAATTAGGAAATTTCCTCAAGGTTTTGTACTCTGACGGTGATGATGATGATGATAATGATGATGATGATGATGATGATGATGATAGTAATAATAATAACTCCTGTACCATCACTAACCCTTGAAAATCAACCCCAGAAACAAAACCAGTCTTACAAACACATCTGTAAGTGACCACCACAAACAATTAATAATCCACCCAAGATAACCAACACCTAATAGCGTTAACTCCATCTAAGTTAACTCCCGCAGTCATCTAGCGTCCAACCCCGCACAGAACGTAATAATGGGGACACCAGGCGAGGTTATTGTTGTTGACGTGGCTCCACTCCACCGCCTCAGCATAACTCGGGGTAATACGAGCCGCTGTCAAGAGGTACGGTAAGATTTGGCTACTTTCCTATTACCTGCTGTCTGATGGGACGAGTCTAGGGCGGCGCGGCGTGGTATTGAAGGACGGCAGGGTACGGCAGGGCACAGCAGGGCACGGCAGGGTACGGCACATCCTTAGGTCTTTAATTAAGTGCACTTAAACAATGAATAAATGTAGGATGGTTGGTTATAAAAGCAGAGTTGATACTTAATTGCTTCGATAAGTAGAGAGATTCTTTATTAATTACCTACTCATGGTGCTACTGGTGAATGCTAAGAATAAACAAAGGCTATCTATGGAGGAGCAACAGGTGGTGGAGTAATAGTTTGTGTTTTGGTTCTTAGAGAGGGAAGATTTGCACCATTTGCCAAATATACTATTGCCTACCAATTAATTATTCATCAGGAAGACTTAAACGTATTGGAGGAAGATATGAAAGAAGAAGGGACATGTGGGCGCCAAGGGCCAAGTGCTTTACAATTCTCCTCAAATATTTTTTAAAACCAAACATGAAAATTAAACGAAGTC
>JAPQNM010000006.1:16862186-16882186 GCA_029783475.1 Metacarcinus magister
ATTGACCTTTTTTTCACCCCCAGGATCAGCTCAACAACCTCATGAGAACCCTGAACGCCACTCATCCTCACTTCATCCGTTGTATTGTGCCCAACGAAACCAAGTCTCCAGGTGAGTTTATACTCTCGATTCAAAACTGTAAATAATCCTATAAATTAATTAATTCCACGATTTATATTATGATATATGTACTTTTTCGATTCCAGGTGTGGTGGACGCGGCTTTGGTGATGCATCAGCTCACCTGTAACGGTGTGCTTGAAGGTATTCGTATTTGTCGTAAGGGCTTCCCCAACAGGATGCCTTACCCGGACTTCAAACATCGGTAAGTCATCTTCAACTCTGATACTTTTTCTTGATAACGGAACAAGTTAGAATAAATGCATTTTTACAACAGTTTTCATCCTTATACAAGTGTCAATAGTATTAGATGCATCCAATATACTTGGTGAATACAACGCCGTTATCTCTAGGTACAAGATCCTCGCCTCGCAAGAGATGACCAACGAGCCTGATGACAAGAAGGCCGCTCAGATTTGCTTCGACAAATCTGCTTTGGATCCTGAAAGTTACCGTCTGGGAAAAACCAAGGTAACCTGCCTCTTAATGTCGCTTTGCGTTTATTCATTAAAATTTCCAGTTGATACTATGTGCTCCGTGTGTAAGCTCCTTGCAAGTTACCTCTACTGTTATGCTTGTGTGTTGCAGGTGTTCTTCCGAGCTGGTGTGTTGGGTAGCATGGAGGAGCTGCGTGATGATCGCCTCGGGAAGATCGTCGCTTGGCTCCAAGCCTGGATGCGAGGCTTCATCAGCCGTATTGAATACAAGCGACTTCAAGCGCAGCGCGTCGCTCTGGTGGTGGTACAACGTAACGTGAGGAAGTTCATGGCCCTCAAGTCCTGGGCTTGGTTCAACCTGTGGCAGAAGGTTAAGCCTATCCTCAATAAACCTCGCATTGAAGACGAGATTCGTAAGCTGAGAGAGAGATCAGATTTGGCCTGCGAGAACCTGGAAAATGAATTAAAGCTCAAAGCTGAACTGGAAATTTCTAACGCTTCCCTTCTGGAGGAGAAAAATAGCCTTATGACTGAACTGGAGTCGAGTAAGGGCAACATGGCTGAGTTTCTGGACCAGCAGGCTAAGCTGCAGGCCCAGAAGCACGAGGTGGAGGTTCAATTAACCGTAAGTATGGCGCTTTTGTTTCAGTTTGTTTCAGTCTTGACATTGTGGCACAAAAGTAAAATATACACTGACAATTATTTTTTTTTATGTTTATAGGACTTGTCAGATCGCCTGTCGAAGGAGGAGGAAGCTCGAAAAGAACTCTTCAATCAGAAGAAAAACATCGATATGGATTCTACTAACCTGAAGAAAGACATTGAGGATATGGAATTAACTATCCAAAAGGTGGACCAAGACAAGGCCGCTAAGGATCATCAAATCCACAGCTTGACGGAAGAAATTGCTCACCAAGAAGAAATTATTGCAAGGCTGAATAAAGAGAAGAAGCAATTCCAGGAGGTTGGTCAGAGGTTATCTGAGGATCACCAAGGGATTGAGGATAAGTGTGGCCATCTCAACAATATCAAGAGCAAACTGGAACAAACCCTCGACGAACTGGAAGACTCCTTGGAACGCGAGAAAAAGCTACGCAGCGACGTGGAAAAGGCTAAGAGGAAGGTGGAAGGTGACCTTAAATTATCCCAAGAAACTGTGTCCGACTTGGACCGTCATTACAAGGACATGGAAGGCACCATCCAGCGGAAGGATAAGGAATACAGCTCCATGGCCACCAAACTCGAGGAGGAGCAAGGCATGTACTCCAGGATCCAGAGGAATCTGAGGGAACAGCAATCTCGCATCGAAGAGCAGGAAACTGAAGTAGAGCATGAACGTCAAGCTCGCGCCAAGGCTGAGAAAGGAAAGACTAAGCTGGCGCGTGAGCTGACTGAGTTGAACGATCGCCTGGAAGAAGCCGGAGGAGCCACGATCGCTCAAGTCGAGCTCAATAAGAAACGCGACGCTGAGCTGCATAAGCTCCGCCGCGACCTTGAGGAAACAACCATCCAACACGAATCTTCTCTTAACCTTATTCGTAAGAAACACAACGACGCAGTGTCCGAAATGTCAGAGCAAGTTGACCACCTGACTAAGATGAAGATGAGGTGAGTAAAGGATATTGTATCATTAAAGTAATATCGATGCATGTACTTCAAGGCAAATGCTGCATTTATCAACGTCATTTGTCAATACAACAACTCAGCATTCTTAAATCACTCCTTAAATCAAAATGATGTCAATTTCATCCTCTTACAGAATCGAGAAAGAGAAAGACACCCTGAAACGTGAGGCTGAAGATGCTAAGTCCGCCCTCGACGGTCTGTCTCGCGATAAGGTAATGTATACTATTTCCACCACTACAAGGACACTTACTTACTAAAAATATAAATCAAATTTGCGATGTAAACTTGATACAATGAAAATATCCTTGGTGTTAATGCCATGAAACTTTGTGGCCTTCAAGTAATTCAAGTATCTTTGTTCCACCAGGCCTTAATAGAGAAGCACATCAAACAGCTCCACCTCAACATGACTGAGGCCACCGCTAAGTTAGACGAGTCAACCAGAACCCTCAACGACTATGACGGTGCTAAGAAAAAACTGTCTGTGGAGAATGCAGACCTCTTGAGGCAGCTTGAGGAGGCCGACAACCAGATTACTATGCTGGCCAAGGTCAAATTCAATCTTTCCAGCCAGCTCGATGAATGCAAAAAGGTCGCAGAAGATGAGGGCAAGGTGAGTCCTTTTATAGACTAGTGTTCCAGTTTCAGTTCCAGGAAGATGAAAGGTTATGAGTTTTCATGAAAAAAGTTAATGTGCTAAAAAAAATCATACCCACACACACACACACACACACACACACACACACACACACACACACACACACACACACACACACACACACACACACGCGTGCGCGCACGCACACACGCACACACGCACACGCACACACGCACACATGCACACGCACACATAAATAAATAAATATATATATATATATATATATATATATATATATATATATATATACATATACATATACATATACATATATATATATATATATATATATATATATATATATATATATATATATATATACACACACACACATATATATGTATACGTATCCAATCGTTACAACAATAGGGTACAATGAAACCCATATCTTACCACTTGTTTATTTTGGTGCAGGAACGCGCCACCCTGTTGGGCAAGTACCGTAATCTGGAGCATGACATCGATGGCCTGAGGGAACAGCTTGATGAGGAGAGTGAAGCCAAGGCTGACCTGCAGCGCTTGTATTCAAAGTCTCAAAGTGAGGCTCATATGTGGCGCTCCAAGTACGAGACTGAAGGCGTGGCTCGCGCTGAGGAGCTGGAGACTGCCCGCATGAAGCTCGCCGCCCGCCTCGAGGAGGCTGAGTCCCAAATCGAGCAACTCAACTTAAAGAATCTAAACCTTTTCAAGACTAAGGATAAGCTTACTATGGATCTTGAAGAAATTACGGTTATAGTTGAGCGCGCCGAAGGTCAAGCAGCTGCTGCTGAAAAGAAGCAGAAAAACTTTGACAGGGTCATCAACGAATGGAAGATGAAGGTCGATGATTTGTCTGGTGAACTAGATTGCTCTCAGAAGGAATGTCGAAACTACTCGACGGAGCACTTCCGTATGAAGGCTGCCTACGAAGAAAACCTTGACCACCTTGACTCAGTCCGCCGTGAAAACAAGGCCCTCACAGATGAGATCAAGGACCTGATGGACCAGATCGGAGAGGGTGGCCGTTCATATCATGATCTCCAGAAGAACGCCAAGCGCCTTGAAATCGAGAAGGAAGAGCTCCAGGCCGCCCTCGAGGAAGCCGAAACTGCTTTGGAACAAGAGGAGAACAAGGTTCTGCGCGGCCAACTTGAGCTCAGTCAGGTGAAGCAAGAAATCGACCGTCGCATCCAGGAGAAGGAAGAGGAGTTTGACAACACACGGTAAGTTATTGTTACTGATATGTATTATTAACATTGCCAAAGCTTTGTTAAAATGTTAACAACTTAATGCCAGTTATTTTCTTTGAGTGGTCTGGTTTGATAGAATAATATATTTTATTAATTTTATGACCGAATATTCATTAATTTGCAGAAAGTGCCACATACGTGCCCTGGAATCTATGCAAGGTTCCTTAGAGGCTGAGGCAAAATCCAAGGCTGAAGCTCTTCGTCTGAAGAAAAAACTGGAGTCTGACATCAATGAACTGGAAGTCTCCCTCGACCACTCGAACAAAGCTTACACAGAAATCCAACGGGGTTATAAAAAATCCCAATTGGAATTTAAGGATCTTCAAGTAAAGTTCGAGGAAGAGCAACGGTTAGCTTCAGAGTTACGTGAGCACTTCAGTATTTCTGAACGTCGCGCCAATGGTCTTCAAAGCGAGCTGGAGGAAGCCAGGACTCTGCTTGAACAGTCCGACCGCGCCCGCCGTCATGCTGAGTCTGAACTAGCTGACTGCCGCGAACTCTTCGGCAACACGAATAATCAGTTCAACGCCCTCACCATCTCTAAGAGGAAGCTCGACAGCGAGTGGCAAACCCTTCATGTAAGTACTTGTCTTATTTTCTTTCACTGAGAACCTGTATCATACCTCAGCAGGTAGTATTAATTTATTGTTCTCTCCAAAATAAGTTTGAAGAATGTATATATGGCTTTTCGTTTTTATCTTATGTAATTCGTTTTTGTTTCTTAGGCTGATTACGATGAGATGCTGAACGAGGCCAAGAACTCTGAGGAGAAGGCAAAGAAGGCCATGGTGGATGCTGCCCGTCTGGCTGATGAACTCCGCGCTGAACAGGAACACGGCCAAACACAAGAAAAGTTACGCAAGGGTCTGGAGGTCAGTGTAAAGGAACTGCAACTCAAGCTTGAAGATAGCGAAAATTATGTTTCCAAGACAGGCAAAAAGGCTCTCGGCAAATTGGAAACCCGCACCCGGGAGCTGGAAGGCCAACTGGACGATGAAGCCCGTCGTCACTCTGATGCCCAGAAGAACCTGAGGAAGTGTGAGAGGCGCATCAAGGAGCTCACCTTCCAGGCTGATGAGGACAAGAAGAACCACGAGAGGATGCAGGACCTCGTCGACAAACTCCAACAGAAGATCAAGACATACAAGAGGCAGATCGAGGAGGCTGAGGAGATCGCTGCCCTCAATTTGGCTAAGTACCGCAAGGCCCAGCAGGAGCTTGAGGAAATTCCTGTTTAATTTGCAACCATCCACACATGAACAAGAGGAGGAAATGAAAGGCTTACAATAAATTTTCAATAATTACATTAATACTCAAACAAATTCATATGTGCTTTATGATTTCATGAATGAAAAAAAACGTTACGTATGTAGTTTGTTCTGTTTAGTGAATATCAATATGTTGTTTTTTTCTCTCTTCAACTCAAGTAAGCATTCCCTCTCCTCAAAACTACCTTCAGGTCATCTTGTCATACTGAACGCAGGTCACACACATCACACAAACAAATAAAAAAAAAGGTTCTTGATAAATGTCTTAGCTTCATTGAAATAAAGAAAATAATCAGAAATACTTATGTGAGTCGTAACTTATTGCACCTGATAACCCAAAACCAGTCGAAAAAATAGAGGTACCTTCTAAACCTGAGGCACGTTACTGATATACAAAGAGGATACGCGGAGCACTACTGACGACGACAAAAAACTTAACCTGTGAAGGCAGCACCAGCAGCTTCATTCGCAAGAAACATCTAAGAAAAAATTTACAAAACATTTATTAAAAAAAAATGAATAATACGAGAGATACATGGAAGAACAAATTAATATATAACCAAATGGAAAATCGGGAGAAATACGCTGAAAGTTTATCTAACATAAGATTTTGCAAAATATAATATGGTCTGAGACACAGTTTACTACTTATCCATACATTTAGTCTATATAAAAGTAATGAATGAGAGTAGTAGGTAACAATAACCATGTGTCTATTCCTTCTCTCGATCTCTCTCTGATCTTACTTTTATATCCTCCTGCCTGTACCTTATTCACACGTCTGGTTATCATAGTAATTCCTTCCTTTTTGTCTCATTGTCCTCTGCAGACATATACACAAATCTCTCTCTCTTTGTTTTGTTTTCTCTCTCTCTTTCATGGTTCGTATATAGACCAGGTATTCTCCCATTACTGGTGCTATTCACAGTGGCGACACATGCCTCTATTCTTGTCAGGTTTAGAGGTATACTGTCACCTCCCCGACTCCCCTCCTCATAAACCAGAAAGTTAAGAAAAAACTGGTATTTTCTCTCTCGCTCTCCTTTTAATTTCACAGTATTTAGACGGGAATAGAAAGTGTTCTTATAGATTAGATATGAATATGAGCTCCTCCTCCTCCTCCTCCTCCTCCTCCTCCTCCTCTTCCTCCTCCTCCTCTTCCTCCTCCTCCTATGTGTTCTTATGTGTTCCGCCTCCTCCTCCTCCTCCTCCTCTTCCTCCTCCTCCTCCTCTCTTCTGGTACAACAGGTGAAAATAATAATAATAATAATATTCTTGCATTTTTTTTTCTCCTTAAATACTATGCATCTCTGAGCGTTGAAGTCTAACCGCATCCTAATAATAGCAATAATAAAACTCGTGAATATATTTTGTGTTTAGTATGAATAAATCCCTTTTTAAAAATAACACATGGTATCAGAGAAGAGGAGGATAAAACTTAACAGATGACACTTGAGATGGGTCTTAGAACGCTCTTCCCCTCGACAGCTTGGCAGATAAATTACATGTACGCTCACTGCTCCGTCACTGTTATGCTTCACCTTTTTATTTTTTATGGACTGAATTCCTGACCGGTAACGTTAAGTAGTGCTCCCTCCTTGGCACTTTCTGAGACTCCTAGTGCCAGGTAGCTCATAAGTAACAATAGCGCTGGGAAATTCTGTGCCGTCCCACACCTTGATTTAGACAGGTAGTGAGCGAACACACCTGTCCATCTGAAGGGAGACACAGCTGCGTGTTTTGTTTGCTATGCTATGGGTGTTTTATGATCTCAAGAAATAATATTAGAACTTTTATTCACGCTACCGCTGCTGCTGCCTCTGGAAAACACGTAAATAAACATAGACCATAGATAAAAAAAAATAATTGGAAAACTTAAGAAAACATAGTTACATATAAGCAAATCACGTTCATGTAGTCAATAGGATTATATTCAAAGGTCCACATGAAACTTTTCGATTTAATACATAGAAATGAAAGCGTTTTGATATGAGAAAGTAAAGCCTTTGAGAGTTAGCAGCACACACACACACACACACACACACACACACACACACACACACACACACACACACACACGCACACGCACACACACACACACACACACACACACACACACACACACACACACACACACACACACACACACACACCTGCACGTACATCTCACTAATTAAGCCAACAAAGGTGAGTAGCAGGTTCTAAGGCCCTGAGACACCTGCTGGGAGGTAATTATCATCAAAAGGGAAATTTTTTTACATTTTCCTCAAGTGTAATGGGAGGCTTCGGGCGGCTGGCTGAGTGGGGGTTGAGGGAGGTAATAAATCCTAAGGAGGGGGGCACAGGAGGCAGAGGGGGCAGAGTAATGACATACGTACCCCACCGCCCCCTAAAAAAAATTAAAAAATAAAAAAAGAATAAAAAATATTACAATGACGAACATCCATTTTTAGACATAAGCTAGTTCGGTTGAATGACATTTAATATTAACTATAAACATCTTCAAAACCATGCACCATCTCTTAGAAATCATAAACTGTTTCTACAACGTATATGTGGAATATTAAGGAAGATATACAAGCAACTCCTTCCTCTACCTTCAAGTATAAACATAATTTTTGATGTGTTCGATACCCCGAATATCCATCATTATTATAGTCTGCAATCCTTCCGAACACTTACCATTACGAGCTCTAAGCATACCGAGGAAGGGGCGGCCGTAAGCCAACTACCGGTCGCTAAGAGGTGCCCAGTGTCGCTAGCCAAGGCATCTAAGGAGACACTGTTACCAGACCGGCGTTGAACCTTACACACTGAACGCACTTACAAACATTTAGGACACCACACAAACGTCCTACTGTTGCGTGTCTTAGTTATTAGGTAAAACAAGCGAATTAACTATAGTAATTTGATATTATTTACAAGACATTGAAAATACTTGTCATTACGATAAATGCTCGATCGGTAGTGATCCTGACGTTCTTTTTACAATTTAAACAATAAACTCTCATTTCGCCTCGTCAATAATGCACTCAATTAATGGACGAGGACGACGTGCATTAGCTACCCAGGTGGCGACGTGTTGGAGTCTCCGGGCGAAGAGGAGGAGGAAGAGATGCGAGAGTCAACAAAACTCTACGGGAAGTCATCACCCAAAGCAGGAAGGAAGATGGAAGCCAAGTGAGAGAAAGGGGGGAGGGAAGGAAAAGGAAGGGTGATGAATAATGGTAATGATAGGAGGAGGACAAGGAGAAGTAGAAGGAAGAGGAGGAGGAGGGAGGGAGGGGGATTAAAGGCAGAAAGATGGTAAGAAGACGGTAATAATCACAACGGAGATGAAATGAAGTAAGAGGAAGATGAAGCTATACATGCATTGACTTCTTGACTCCTTGAGGGTGTAACAATACCACCAGAATGAACAGGTTTTGAGTTGTTGAGGCGATCGACCAACCGGCAGAAGGAGTCAGACGCAAGGAAAAGAATGCGGTTTCAGGCACTCTTTGGCAGCCAGCTCAGAGGGGTCGGGGGAAGGGCTCAAGGTACTACGGCTCTAAAATAACTCATTCCTTTCGGCAAGACTGGCTGCTAGGACTCCGGAGGCGTCTTACACTTTGCCAAGAAGGAAAAATGCCCCTGGGTCAGTGTATATGTGTGTATGTGTGTGTGTGTATGTGCGCGTTATGCCAGAAGCTATTCTTACCAACCGGTCTCACCTTACAGCACGCCCGGGAAGCGATCACGGAGGTGCGCTGCGCAGACCGCCCTCAGACGCGCTCCGGTGGGTGCTGCAATCGGTGGTGTGCTCGTAGTGGTGCAGTGAAGCGTGTCGTAAGTGTCCTGAGGAAGGAGTGGGTTCTCTTAGCACCGAAGCTACTCATGAGGTGTGTGTGTGTGTGTGTGTGTGTGTGTGTGTGTGTGTGTCGGTGTGTGCGTGTGCGTGTGCGGGTGCGTGTGCGTGTGCGTGTGCGTGTGCGTGTGCGTGTGCGTGTGTGTGTGTGGTTAAGGGCACTGGAAATGGACCGGCGATAAGGAATATGTTTGTACAGTTCCCTGAAGAGTACGTTATCTCAACCTCTTTCATGGGTAGGAAGAAGTATGTGGCTTTATATCGATGTATTGAGGAGGTTTTCTAAGCCTCCCAGACTATCTAGTGAAGCAGATGAACGTAGAAGTAATCATTAGACCACAACACGTAATTAGGGTCTGCGCTGCGCCTGTCTCACTTGGACTCATGTTGGTTGGCGAATTTAGATCAGTACTTGAAACAGAACTGTCTTGTTTAAGTTGCGCGCATGTTTAATTTTAGTTTGTTTCCTCGTACCGTTAAGAGATCAATCAATGTAAGAAACAATTCAAACTATTACATTACCGGTAAGAAATTTTCGCTGCGTGTCCAAATATCAAAGAATCAAACTTTCTATAGTACAACAAACACACATAGGTAACAAACAGGCTAATATGTGCTGCTATGATTGACGTCCTTCCGGCCTTAATTAACACTAATATCTGTAAATTAAGGAGAACTAGATATGAAAATACAAATGTCTGAAAAGTCTAAAATACAGATGTTTGAGAAGTCCAAAATATAAATATTTCAAAAATATAGTTATTAGTCGGTTATATGTGGCACAGGTATAACATAACTGTGGTGTCTCCATCCTACCCGGCAACTATAATTCAGCTGCAGTATGTCTTCCAACTTACTCAGTCTCCTTGCACAACGAGCTCTTCTCAACATACCATACTTGTTCAGAAGCTTGTGCATCGCTAATACTTATAGATTATCATTTTAGGCTTTTAATTCATAATCTAAAATCAATTTCAATCTCTTTGTTTGATGTTACTTAAAAAAAAGACTTGCATGAAATACAGCTTGACGATTAAGTTAAAGAATTGAAGGTTGTATTTCAACAAAACTGCGACTGCAACTGGGACGGAGGAGGAGGTAATACGGGAGGTTACGTTCATACCTTGAGTACTATCATCGTTGTATACTTAGCGTATTAATGGTGTGAAAGCAATCGTTCAACACATCAACCTTGGTGCGTACTTACTTCGAGAAGAAGATGAGGTTTGGAAAGCGAGCCTCACAAGTTATATGATATCCGCTCAGCACAGATGGCGTTGTGTGCCTGAGATGCGACAACAAGGACTGCAGTGTAAAGATAAGAATGTGATAATAATAACAACAGATAAATATACAGACAAAAACTAATCAACTAATCACTCTTCCTCACACAGGTTGACGAAGGCCACGAACTCTACAGGTCACTGAGACAGCTTTAGGCACCCACCACTACCACCACCACCACCATGCCTGGCCACATCAAGAAAAGCACGGGGCCGGACCCTGACCCCTCCGAGTTCCTCTACATTTCTGCAGAGATGAAGATGAAGGATCAAACCAAGCCCTACGATTCGAAGAAGTCCTGCTGGGTCCCTGATCCCAAGGAGGGTTTTGTTGAGGGTTTGATCCAGGGCACCAAGGGAGATAAGGTCACTGTGGCCGCTAACGGAGAGACTAAGGAGTACAAGAAGGACCAAGTTAATCAGGTCAATCCACCCAAGTACGAGAAATGCGAGGACATGTCTAACTTGACTTACTTGAACGATCCTTCTGTCTTGTACAACTTGAAGATTCGCTATGTCAACAAGCTCATCTACACCTACTCTGGTCTCTTCTGTATCGTAATCAACCCGTACAAGCGCTACCCCATCTACACCAACCGTACGGTCAAGATTTATCTGAGCAAGAGGCGTAATGAGGTGCCTCCTCACCTGTTCGCCATCTCTGACGGCGCCTACAGTAACATGTTGCAGGGTAGGTTGATTTTTTTATTAATCTATCATGCAGATGAATATTGCAGAAATTGCAAAAATCAACCAGTTTCATAATGTAAAAAAAACTTTTCTTTTTTCTTCCTAGTTGGCGAAAACCAGTCCATGTTGATCACGTGAGTATCTTATTTTTCTTCTGTTTTGTATTAATAAGCTTTCCATATACTAATTCATGAAAAATAAATAGCTGTCAGCATAGGAACATGGATATCAATATCCAAATTTACTCTGACTTTTTCCTCTATTACATAAGCTACAAATATATAACCTAATGTTACTCACAGCGGTGAGTCCGGCGCCGGCAAGACTGAGAACACCAAGAAGGTACTCTCCTACTTCGCCAACGTCGGCGCAACACCTAAAAAAGAAGGAGAGGAAAAAAAGGTATAAGAATGCAAAATTCACGCCTTTTGTGCTGAGCTATAACGAAATTTTTACAACCAGATGCAAATCTTTCTGCAATACAGTTTTCAAAAACAATAATTTATGATACATTCACTCACACTGTTTTCAGAATCTGGAAGATCAAATTATCCAAACCAACCCTGTCCTGGAGGCCTTTGGTAACGCAAAGACTGTCCGTAACGACAATTCATCTCGTTTCGTAAGTCCTATCCACGTTTACAATAGAACGCATTCTCTAACATTTTTGTGAAACACATTAACCTATATTTTTTTTTCCCAGAAGCATAATCCATAACTTACACTTGCTTTTCCACAGGGTAAGTTCATCCGCATCCACTTCCAACCCACCGGTAAGCTCGCTGGGGCTGACATTGAGGTCTACCTGCTGGAGAAGGCTCGTATCATCTCCCAGCAAAGCCTTGAGCGGTCCTACCATATCTTCTACGAGATGATGTCTGACCAGATCTCTCATATCAAGAGTGAGTAATCGCCAATAGTATTCTTTTGTCAAAATAAGTGTTTCATTTACTAGTACGAATGTGTGCGTTCCATCCGTTGAAGGCAGTTAATCACACTACCACGAATGGAGACACACTGCCTCTGAAAGGCCACAAATAAGATCATATGTAATAATTTAGATGGGTAAACACGCGACTTAAAATTAATCCTCATTTTCCTAGCAAAATAACTTCTAGAAGGTGCCAAGGGGGTCATGTTTTTTTGTACTTTGTAAAACCCTGTGGTGGGGGCTGCAGATATAGATTTATATGTGAAATAAATTAAAGTATATAGAAACATTTTGAAACACCGCTCTCAATTGATTCTAAAAATATTCTTTCAATGTCCTCAGCCATATGTCTCCTCAGCAACGACATCTACGACTACCACTACGTGTCTCAGGGCAAGGTCACCGTGCCTTCCATCGACGACAAGGAAGACATGCAGTTCTGTCACGTAAGTGGTTACAACATTTTCCTACAAAACCACAAACCAAGATTTACTACTTGCACGTGACCAACCCACTATTATCTATCAATTTTAACCACCACAAAGTCAACAAGACATAAGAACTTATTACACATCACTCCGTATTCAATATCCTACTGAGTTATAAAAGTTGATATAATGCCCTTTCAGTGCTTCATGTTCGATTGCCGTATAGTGATGCTTCTACATTAGTATACCGTTGTTTTCAATCATCAATGGTATTTTCTATTAGTACAATATTCATTCTAGGATGCATTCGACATTCTGGGCTTCAACAAGACGGAGGTAGATAATGTGTACAGGATCACCGCTGCCGTCATGCACTTGGGTGAGATGAAGTTCAAGCAGAGGGGTCGCGAGGAACAAGCAGAACCCGACGGTACTGAGGTGAGTGTCAGTTTCAAATGTATAATATATTTTTTTTCCGAAAATGCACAAGAAAATGTTCAAGTATAATATTTCAACACATTTAAATTTTTCACTTATTTTCTTTCAGGCTGGAGAAAGAGTCGCAACACTCATGGGCACCGATTGCAATGACATGTACCTGGCTATGACCAAACCCAAGATCAAGGTCGGTACTGAGTTCGTGTCTAAGGGCATGAACGTTAACCAGTGCAGCTACTCCCTCGGCGCCATGGCCAAGACTTTGTTTGACCGTGCCTTCAAGTTCATCGTTTCCAAGTGTAATGAAACCCTTGAAACTGGTCTCAAGCGACACTCCTTCATCGGTGTGCTGGATATCGCCGGCTTTGAAATCTTCGACGTGAGTAATTATTTCGATATTGCCTTTTTCTTTTTTTTCTTTAAGGCACAAAATTAATATTTTCCTGTCAGAAGAACCATTCTCTCGATTTTAACAAATTTATCATCATACAGTTCAACGGCTTCGAGCAGATCTGCATCAACTTCTGTAATGAAAAGTTGCAACAGTTCTTCAACCATCACATGTTCGTGCTGGAACAAGAAGAGTACAAGAAGGAAGGCATCAACTGGGTGTTCGTGGACTTCGGTATGGATCTGCAGGCTTGCATTGAGCTCTTCGAGAAGGTACGCTTTTGAAAGTCTCTGTCAATAAAGAGATACATATTTTTAAGTTCACAAGAGCATTATCATATGTACCTAATTATTGAATTTCGTTTTATTTTTACATTCACGTAACTATGAATTCTATACAGAAAATGGGTCTGCTGTCTATCCTGGAAGAAGAGTCTATGTTCCCCAAGGCAACGGACAAGTCCTTCGCTGAGAAGCTGAACTCTAACCATCTTGGCAAGACTCCTGTGTTCATCAAGCCCAAGCCTCCTAAGGCTGGTCAGCCTGAGGCCCACTTCGCCATCGTTCACTACGCTGGTACCGTCAGCTACAACCTCTCAGGCTGGCTTGAGAAGAACAAGGATCCCCTCAACGATACCCTGGTCGACTTGTTTAAGAAAGCCTCTAATGAACTGACAGTCCAACTATTCGCTGACCATCCAGGACAGTCTGGCACCGACGATAAGAAGGGTGGTGAGTATTATAAGCTAAATATAACTATTAAGCTTCCTCAAGTTTTTTTTTTTTTATAAAACTAGAGGAAATTTCTGCGAACCATTTCGAAAGGATAGTGATAGTTCCCCAATACAAACGTCAAAAACTTAGAAGAAAAAAACTTTGAAAATATAATGAAACTTCAATGCTTTTAATGTTTTTTTATTCTCTTCTTATTCTAAATATCTGTTCCTTCCTTTGCAGAGTGAGCAAGGAGTGTGGCTGCCAATAACAGGGACTGGTAACACACCAGACCACATATACATTTACTGTTACTCGTTTTTCGACACCCTAACATAATACTCGTATAATATAAAACGCAATATACTTATTTAAAAGTGATGGTTATATTAAGACTAATTCTAGAGCAAGATTATGATTGAATATAGTTTTTTGTCTTGATTTACTTTATATAAAATTACCTTTTTTTTTCCTCAGGCAAGAAATCTGGAGGATTCAAGACAGTATCATCTTCCTACAGAGTAAGTTTTTTTGCATGTTTTTAACTACGATAACAATTTGTACTAAAATACAAAGAGTAGGTTTCACAGTATCAATCTACAGAATAAAATAATACAGGAACAGCCATAAAAACCATCTCCTCCTTATTAAACAGGATCAGCTCAACAACCTCATGAGGACCCTGAACGCTACTCACCC
Source organism: Metacarcinus magister (assembly GCA_029783475.1). Lineage (NCBI taxonomy): Eukaryota > Metazoa > Arthropoda > Malacostraca > Decapoda > Cancridae > Metacarcinus > Metacarcinus magister. The sequence continues at coordinate 16,876,944 of JAPQNM010000006.1, forward strand.
TCACTTCATCCGTTGTATTGTGCCCAACGAAACCAAGTCCCCAGGTGAGACGACCATCTTCTGCTCCCTTGCATAAATGGTGCATAAGATTGTGTAAGTAATGGAATTCTATGACTTCCGTTATAATTTCGGAATCTGTGTTATCCTTCTAGGTGTGGTGGACGCGGCTTTGGTGATGCATCAGCTCACCTGTAACGGTGTGCTTGAAGGTATTCGTATTTGTCGTAAGGGCTTCCCCAACAGGATGTATTACCCGGACTTCAAACATCGGTAAGTAGTTGTGCAAAAAATCTGTATTATATTGATTAGTTTTCATGCAGTTGTAGCTACATTTTTATAAGTCAACAGGAATAAATAAGACATTGTCATCATTAAGCATCATTAATGACAACCTACATTTTCTTCTTATAGGTACAAGATCCTGGCTTCTAAGATCATGTCCGAGATCAGGGAAGACAAGAAGTCCGCCCAGGCTTGCTTCGACAAAGTTGAACTCAATCCAGAGTCTTACCGTCTAGGGCACACGAAGGTTGGTGATGGTCGTGTTTATTGTATGGTAAAAATATGAAGTATGTTGAGCGTCACTATAAAAAATTTAACCTGAGCCACTAACGGGCGAAGGCCGACGATCAAAATAAGCCTCCATCAATGCCTACTGGCCCAAAAAGATATATGATGTAAAAGAACTTTTCTGTCATGAGTAGGTTCCTAATTTCTCCACACGTGATTCAGGTATTCTTCCGCGCTGGTGTTCTTGGTGAAATGGAGGACAAGCGTGATGATCGTATTGGCAAGCTGATCACATGGCTGCAGGCTTGGATCCGTGGCTTCAGCAGTCGCAAAATTTATGCCAAGCTTCAGAAGCAACGCATTTCCCTTCTTGTGGTGCAACGTAACATCAGGAAGTACATGAAGATGCGTAGCTGGCCTTGGTACTCCTTCTGGATCACCCTGAAGCCTCGCCTCACTGTTACACGCGCTGAGGATGAGCTCATTGCCCTGGAAGAGAAAGCTGAGAAGGCTGAGAAGGATTATGAAAAGGAAGTCAAGATCCGTGAACAGTTTCAGAGCACCAACGCTTTACTGATGGAGGAAAAGAATAATCTGCTGTTGGCGTTGGATTCAAGCAAAGGTGGAATGTCCGATTTTATTGATAAACAAAATAAGATCCAGGGTCAAAAAACCGACCTCGAGAATCAGCTCACTGTAAGTAATTTGGAAGTTAAACACCATTACTTGTCACTCAAAAAAAAGTATAATATTCAGGTGGTTCTCAAATCTCTCTCTCTCTCTCTCTCTCTCTCTATATATATATATATATATATATATATATATATATATATATATATATATATATATATATATATATATATATATATATATATATATATATATTAGCCTAGGAAATATAATAAAAAAACTTTCTGAAATAAATGCTTATTGTTAACTAAAATGTTCTACAAATAAGATGCAAGTATGTTATAAACTTAGAATAATTAAGACAATTGATCTAACTCTCAGGAAGTCACTGAGCGCCTGGCAAATGAGGAGGAAACGCGGAACCAACTCACACAAGGTAAGAAGAAGTCTGAACAGGAAGTGTCACATCTCAAGAAGGACTTGGATGACCTTGACATGGCCATCCAAAAGGGAGAACAAGACAAGGAAACCAAAGACCAACAAATTCACAACCTTAACGAAGAGGTCGCCCACCAGGAGGAACTCATTAATAAAATCAATAAAGAGAAGAAGCACTTACAGGAATGCAATCAGAAGACATCGGAAGACCTCCAGAGCCTCGAGGACAAGAGTAACCACTTTGGCAATATCAAGGGTAAGCTGGAACACAACCTTGATGAACTCGAAGACTCTTTGGAGCGAGAAAAGAAACTTCGTAGTGACGCCGAAAAAGCCAAAAGAAAGGTTGAGGGTGATCTCAAGTTAACTCATGAAGCCATCGCTGACCTAGAACGGAACCAAAAGGATATCGAAAACACCATCCATCGCAAGGATAAGGAATACTCCGCCCTTGTTACTAAAATTGAAGAGGAGCAAATGCAGATTTCTAAGGTACAAAGACAGATCAAGGAACAGCAATCAAGAATCGATGAACTGGAGCAGGAAGGTGAATTCGAGCGTCAATCCCGTGCTAAGGCCGAGAAGAGCAAGACTAACTTGGCCAGAGATCTAACGGAACTCGGCGACCGTCTTGAGGAAGCCGGAGGAGCCACTGCTGCCCAGATTGAACTGAACAAAAAGCGCGAGGCTGAGCTGGCCAAACTCCGCCGCGACCTCGAGGAAACCAACATCCAGCATGAGTCTGGTCTTTCTCTCCTTCGCAGGAAGCATAACGATGCTATCTCTGAGCTCTCAGAACAGATCGACTACCTCAACAAGATGAAGGCCAGGTCAGTAAGCTTCATATATTCATTAATTTATCGATCTATTTATCTATACACAACACAATATATATATATATATATATATATATATATATATATATATATATATATATATATATATATATATATATATATATTATTTTCTACATTCCTTCCTTTCTGCAGGCTTGAGAAGGACAAGGATTCCCTAAAACGTGACGCTGAGGATGCCAAGTCTACCCTGGACGGCCTGGCTCGTGATAAGGTAAATATTCGTCTCATTTCCGGAAGTCAAATTCACAAAAGTTTATCAGACATTATCAAACTATTCATTTCTTTTCTTTTTCCTCAGGCTGCCGGGGAGAAGACAGCTAAACAGATTCAGCAACAAATTGCTGAAATCCACGCCAGGTTGGATGAGTCTAATCGTACACTCAGCGACTTCGACGCTACCAAGAAAAAGTTGGCAGCTGAGAATGGTGACCTCCTAAGGCAGGTGGAAGAGGCTGAGAACCAGATTGGCCAACTGTCCAAACTGAAACTTTCCCTCACCAACCAGCTGGACGACAACAGGAAACTTTCGGACGAGGAGAGTCGGGTCAGTAATGAGTCATCTTGTTTTAACACGTCTATCCAACATTATATATATATATATATATATATATATATATATATATATATATATATATATATGTATATATATATATATATATATATATATATATATATATATATATATATATATATATATATATATATACATATATATATATATATATATATATATATATATATACATATATATATATATATATATATATATATATATATGTATATATATATGTATATATATATATATATATATATATATATATATATATATATATATATATATATGTATACTTGAGTGGGAGCAGAGGAAAGATATTTTTGTATAGTTTGCATTGTTAATAACTTTAACTGTCTGTGAGGGTTGAGAGTAAAATAGAGAATTTAGGACACACCAATAGTAGCAAACTTAATCCTACAACAATTATAACCTTATTTACGTTAGTGACGTGAATATATTACAGTTTTCAAAATAATCAATTTTTGAAAGATAGTGTGTATATGTAAATTATTACCGATCATAAACATGACCTCAGTATTAGCAAGGTTTGTGATGCACATAAACACCTTTAATTCCACCTGCAGGAACGTGCAACACTGCTCGGCAAGTGCCGCAACTTGGAGCATGATATTACCGGGCTCCGGGAGCAACTTGACGCTGAGAGCGATGGTAAGGCTGATATGCAGCGACTGTTGTCCCAGGCTAATGCAGATTCTCAAATGTGGCGTTCAAAGTACGAGTCTGAGGGCATTGCACGTGCTGAAGAAATTGAGGCCGCGCGCATGAAGCTGGCTGCTCGTTTAGAGGAGGCAGAGTCACAGATTGAACAATTGAACATCAAGAACCTCAGCCTGGAGAAGTCCAAACAACGTTTGGCTTCTGATATTGAGGATGGACAAATCGCAGCTGAACGAGCCCAAACTCTGGCCTCTTCAGCTGAAAAGAAACAAAAGAATTTCGACAGGATCCTATCGGAATGGAAACTAAAAGTTGAAGACTTGGCTGCCGAGCTTGACGCCTCCCAAAAAGAATGTCGCAACTACTCTACTGAACACTTCCGCATCAAGGCTGCTTATGAAGAGAACTTAGAACACCTTGACTCGGCTCGTCGCGAAAACAAGAATCTTGGTGATGAAATTAAGGATCTGGTGGATCAGATCAGCGAGGGTGGACGATCTTTCCATGAACTGGAGAAGACTGTTAAGCGTCTCGACGTTGAGAAGGAGGAGCTCCAGGCAGCCTTGGAAGAGGCTGAAGCCGCTTTGGAGCAGGAAGAAAACAAGGTCCTTCGAGGCCAGCTGGAGCTCAGCCAGGTCAGGCAGGAGATCGACCGTCGCATCCAGGAGAAGGAAGAGGAATTCGAAAACACAAGGTTTGTCATTTTTATTATATATATGATATTATTTATAAGGACAGATAAATAGATGGATACAAATAGATACACATAGATAGATAGATAGATGAATTAACTAATAAATAAATAAGTAAATCGATAAGCAAACAAACAAATAATTAAATAAAAAAAACAAATATATATGGATAATTATGGCATGGCAACACTAAACATCATTTGAAAAACTTTCCAGGAAATGTCACCAACAAGGAATGGACTCCATGCAAGCTTCTCTTGAGGCTGAAGCCAAGGCCAAGGCCGAGGCTCTCCGCCAGAAGAAGAAGCTTGAGTCTGACATCAATGAACTGGAAATTTCTCTTGACCACTCCAACAAGGCCCACTGTGACCTCCAGAAGACCTTCAAGAAGCTTCAGACTGAGCTCAAGGACATGGAGCTGAAAGTGGAGGATCAGCACCGCGTTGCCTCAGAATACCGTGAACAGCTGGGCATTTCTGAGCGCCGCGGCAACGCCCTGCAGGGAGAACTGGAAGAATCCCGATCTCTGCTGGAACAGTCTGACAGGGGCCGCCGCCAGACAGAAACTGACCTTTCTGAGGCTCAAGATCAATTGAATCAACTCAACGGCCAGTGTAGCAACCTCACCCTGGCTAAGAGGAAGCTTGAGGGCGAGATGCAAACCTTGCAGGTAAGTAGCAACGATATATTTTTTTTTTTGTGTGCATTATGAATTGTAATATTAGAAAGTGCACATAAGAATGACAGAAACTCAGTACAAGTCTACCAAAATGAGGCACACAAAAAAATCGTAATGAATTATATGATTACTAGATACCTTACAATGCCAATGTTTTGAGATTATTCTCCTTTACAGGCTGACTTGGACGAGATGCTGAATGA
>JAPQNM010000006.1:16887186-16924686 GCA_029783475.1 Metacarcinus magister
GAGAGAGAGAGAGAGAGAGAGAGAGAGAGAGAGAGAGAGAGAGAGAGAGAGAGAGAGAGAGAGAGAGAGGAGAGAGAGAGAGAGAGAGAGAGAGAGAGAGAGAGAGAGAGAGAGAGAGAGAGAGAGAGAGAGAGAGAGAGAGAGAGAGAGAGAGAGAGAGAGAGAGAGAGAGAGAGAGAGAGAGAGGAGAGAGAGAGAGAGAGAGAGAGAGAGAGAGAGAGAGAGAGAGAGAGAGAGAGAGAGAGAGAGAGAGAGAGAGAGAGAGAGAGAGAGAGAGAGAGAGAGGAGAGAGAGAGAGAGAGAGAGAGAGAGAGAGAGAGAGAGAGAGAGAGAGAGAGAGAGAGAGAGAGGAGAGAGAGAGAGAGAGAGAGAGAGAGAGAGAGGAGAGAGAGAGAGAGAGAGAGAGAGAGAGAGAGAGAGAGAGAGAGAGAGAGAGAGAGAGAGAGAGAGAGAGAGAGAGAGAGAGAGAGAGAGAGAGAGAGAGAGAGAGAGAGAGAGAGAGAGAGAGAGAGAGAGAGAGAGAGAGAGAGAGAGAGAGAGAGAGAGAGAGAGAGAGAGAGAGAGAGAGAGAGAGAGAGAGAGAGAGAGAGAGAGAGAGGAGAGAGAGAGAGAGAGAGAGAGAGAGAGAGAGAGAGAGAGAGAGAGAGAGAGAGAGAGAGAGAGGAGAGAGAGAGAGAGAGAGAGAGAGGAGAGAGAGAGAGAGAGAGAGAGAGAGAGAGAGAGAGAGAGAGAGAGAGAGAGAGAGAGAGGAGAGAGAGAGAGAGAGAGAGAGAGAGAGAGAGAGAGAGGAGAGAGAGAGAGAGAGAGAGAGAGAGAGAGAGAGAGAGAGAGGAGAGAGAGAGAGAGAGAGAGAGAGAGAGAGAGGAGAGAGAGAGAGAGAGAGAGAGAGAGAGAGAGAGAGAGAGAGAGAGAGAGAGAGAGAGAGAGAGAGAGAGAGAGAGAGAGAGAGAGAGAGAGAGAGAGAGAGAGAGAGAGAGAGAGAGAGAGAGAGGAGAGAGAGAGAGAGAGAGAGGAGAGAGAGAGAGAGAGAGAGAGAGAGAGAGAGAGAGAGAGAGAGAGAGAGAGAGAGAGAGAGAGAGGAGAGAGAGAGAGAGAGAGAGAGAGAGAGAGAGAGAGAGAGGAGAGAGAGAGAGAGAGAGAGAGAGAGAGAGAGAGAGAGAGAGAGAGAGAGAGGAGAGAGAGAGAGAGAGAGAGAGAGAGAGAGAGAGAGAGAGAGAGAGAGAGAGAGAGAGAGAGAGAGAGAGAGGAGAGAGAGAGAGAGAGAGAGAGAGAGAGAGAGAGAGAGAGAGGAGAGAGAGAGAGAGAGAGAGAGAGAGAGAGAGAGAGAGAGAGAGAGAGAGGAGAGAGAGAGAGAGAGAGAGAGAGAGAGAGAGAGAGAGAGAGAGAGGAGAGAGAGAGAGAGAGAGAGAGAGAGAGAGAGAGAGAGGAGAGAGAGAGAGAGAGAGAGAGAGAGAGAGAGAGAGAGAGAGGAGAGAGAGAGAGAGAGAGAGAGAGAGAGAGAGAGAGAGAGAGAGAGAGAGAGAGAGAGAGAGAGAGAGAGAGAGAGAGAGAGAGAGAGAGAGAGAGAGAGAGAGAGAGAGAGAGAGAGAGAGAGAGAGGAAGGAATGAAAGAAGGCTTAATGATGCCATGCTGTGAAGAAAAAAAAAACTAATACTTATTATTATATTCTTTCCGTTTCATTTCGAATTTGGAATGTTTCATAATGAGGAAAATCTTAATATTAGTTTTGATTGAAAGTGCACAAAACACATATTTTTCATAACGTTTAACCTTTTTTACATAACTTTTGTAACTGTGCCATTACTCCTGTACTTACAATTTATATTAATTGCTAGCTATTACTTTTTATATTCATAAGTCAATCTCCGTCACTCTCAGGTCTTGAAGCACTACCCAGCAACGTCCCTTTTAGGCAGCGCTGGTCTCATGACTTCAGTTTCTCTTGCAACGCGAAGTACTTGGAGGTCTAGCGGAACTGGAGCAAACCTGATCCCGTGGGAGGCGCCGATAATCCTACACTGTCTAGCAAATAATGTTTCTAAATTCTCTTCACAACCCAAAAATACCATATTTTTGCAAAACCATTCAAATAGTAACAATTAATTTCATATAGAATTAATGGTGTTGATGTTATGCTATAATCGACGTCGTCAATAGTGGCTTGGACAATGCCACTCGACTAGAGGAAGGATGGCAAGCCGATGAGAGTCCCGCGCTTCATATGTTTGCCCGTTACTGGAATGCGATTGAGGCGCTGGCAAAGGTCATGTCACTGTGGACAGGGAGGCGAAACAAGCAGCTACAATGGCAACGCCACCCACCCCGGGATCCCAGGAGGTGTCAGGTTAATATTAGACGACACTCATATGGGTCAGGCCGCTCCTTGTGCATTCGATGCTTTTACTTTGCCAAAGAGACAAAAATTCTTGGTGGTGGGTTGTGGGTGTTTGGCCATCAGCTATTTTCTCAGCTCTCACCTTACAACCCGTTCCTCGTATCGACCAGGCGGGCCGTTGTGAAAAGCCTCCACAGACGCGCTCCGGTGGGTGCTGCGGTCGGGTGTGTTCTCACAGTGGTGCAGTGAAGCGTGTCAAAGGTACGTCTCCAGAGGATCCATTACTGACGCATCCACGTTGAACGATAATTATTCTTATTTTATGTGGTGATTAAAAAAAAAAAAAAAAGTGTTATATATATTTCAGTGTCAAAGTTTCCAAGTCCCTGTAAGCATTGAGGAAGTGAATGTTCCTCCAGTTGGAATCGCCCATCCACGTAGTACCATCCAGAAAACCCTGACCATTTTTTTTTTTCTTTTAACTCTTCCACACATATTTACAATAATTTTATTATCCCACAACAGGGTCTCCTAACAACGATACTCCAATTTGAACATAGACAGCTTTAGGCACCCACCACCAACATGCCTGGCCACGTTAAGAAGAGCACGGGCCCCGACCCCGACCCCTCCCAATGGCTGTATATTACGAATGAAATGAAGATGAAGGACGCCACCAAGCCTTACGATGCAAAGAAGTCCTGCTGGGTCCCTGATCCCAAGGACGGATATGTTGAGGGTTTGATCCAGGGCACCAAGGGAGATAAGATCACTGTGGCCGCTAACGGAGAGACCAAGGAGTACAAGAAGGACCAAGTCCACCAGGTCAACCCACCCAAGTACGAGAAATGCGAGGATATGTCCAACTTGACATACCTGAACGACCCTTCCGTCCTGTATAACTTGAAGATTCGCTATGTGAATCAGCTCATCTACACCTACTCTGGTCTCTTCTGTATTGTCGTCAACCCGTACAAGCGCTACCCCATCTACACCAACCGTACGGTCAAGATCTACCAGAGCAAGAGGCGTAATGAGGTGCCTCCTCATCTGTTCGCCATCTCTGACGGCGCCTACTCAGCTATGATGCAAGGCGAGTGTCTACTGCAGTTTATTTGCCTTTCATCTTTACAACCAGAGCAAAACTTTTTTTTATCTTATCAATAAGTGATTTTATGTCTAGCGAAGATTAAGTAAAGTCAGTCACTCCGATACACAATATTGCAAAATATGAAAAGTACACAGTACAATACTACAGTAAATCTATAATTTCATATTTTAATCTTTCAGTCGGTGGAAACCAGTCCATGTTGATCACGTAAGTAAATTCCATTGTGTAACAATTGTTGTAATTTAATTTTAACACAGAGTACATAGTTTGGTTAATTTTAAAAAAAACCCACTGAGTTTACATAATTCATATAGATTATTATGCTTTGTAATAACTAATCACCAATTACATTGTTACATCATTGCATGTTATCTCCAGCGGTGAGTCCGGCGCCGGCAAGACTGAGAACACAAAGAAGGTACTCTCCTACTTCGCCAACGTCGGTGCTACCACCAAGAAGGAAGGCGAATCAGAGAAGCAGGTAAGCAGCATCAAGGATTCAAAAGCAACATTACTACTATATGAAAAATGCGATAAACACTTTGATTTACGAATACATGCGAAATCAAATGCAAGATCGTTATTCATAAATATATATAAGATTTGAAAAAATCCATCATTAACCTTACGCTCCTCTCAGAACCTGGAAGACCAGATCGTGCAGACCAACCCTGTCCTGGAGGCCTTCGGTAACGCCAAGACCGTCCGTAATGACAACTCTTCCCGCTTCGTAAGTACCGATTTAGTAGTCACACAAACCTTTATCTAAATTACCTTACCAATGCACAATTATTCCACAACACATACACTTTTCACTCAACATATCACTCTTTTGAACTTGCTAATCATTCTGTTCTTTTTTCACAGGGTAAGTTCATCCGCATCCACTTCCAACTTAGCGGCAAGCTGTCCGGTGCTGATATTGAGGTCTACCTGCTGGAGAAGGCTCGTGTCATCTCCCAGCAAACCCTTGAGCGATCCTACCATATCTTCTACGAGATGATGTCCGACCAGATCCCTGATATCAAGCGTGAGTATTTCATGTTCAGAATATTTACATGAAAGTGTGTGTGATGAATATAATGATGACATCTTACCAAATTATGGTTAATTGATTTTATATTTTGTAACTTACAGCCTCATGTCTGCTCAGCAACGACATTTACGACTACCACTACGTGTCTCAGGGTAAGGTCACCGTGCCTTCTATCGACGACAAGGAAGACATGCAGTTCTGTCACGTAAGTTCTTTTCTCTATTACTCAGTACAATACTTGCTTGCAATAGGAAACGTTAACAAGAAATACTCAGTGAAACATATTAACGGAGCATGTTTTTCCTTTCTAGGATGCCTTCGACATCTTGGGCTTCAACAAGACTGAGATCAAAAATGTGTACAAGGTCACCGCCTCCGTCATGCACTTGGGTGAAATGAAGTTCAAGCAGAAGGGTCGTGAAGAACAGGCCGAACCCGATGGCACTGAGGTGAGCTGAAAATACATTCCCGTTGCTCCAATCTTAACAATTGCTTCGCATAATCAGTTGAACTTTAATTTCACAAGCACTGTATGATCATTTTCATTACGTTTCTTTTCAGGCTGGAGAGAAAGTCGCAACACTCATGGGCTGCGATTCTGCTGACATGTACCTGGCTATCACCAAACCCAAGATCAAGGTCGGTACTGAGTTCGTGTCTAAGGGCATGAACGTTAACCAGTGCAACTACTCCATCGGCGCCATGGCCAAGGCTCTGTTTGACCGTGTCTTCAAGTTCATCGTTTCCAAGTGTAATGAAACCCTTGAAACTGGTCTCAAGCGACACTCCTTCATCGGTGTGCTGGATATCGCCGGCTTTGAAATCTTCGACGTGAGTCATTGTTAGATTGCGTTTTTTTGTTTGTTTTTTGTTTGTCAGTTAATTTTTCTTATTTTATGGTATTTTTTTCTCATTTTTAACATAAATTTATCATCATACAGTTCAACGGCTTCGAGCAGATCTGCATCAACTTCTGTAATGAAAAGTTGCAACAGTTCTTCAACCATCACATGTTCGTGCTGGAACAAGAAGAGTACAAGAAGGAAGGCATCAACTGGGTGTTCGTGGACTTCGGTATGGATCTGCAGGCTTGCATTGAGCTCTTCGAGAAGGTAACGTCATAAAAGTATCTACCCGCAACTATGAAAGAATATTCATTAAAATTACTAGAGCTACTGATATAACTTTAGTTTCCATCGTTTTCATATTACTTGAATCTAATTTCTGATTATTTGCAGAAAATGGGTCTGCTGTCCATCCTGGAGGAGGAGTCTATGTTCCCCAAGGCAACAGACAAGTCCTTCGCTGAGAAGCTGGTGTCCAACCATCTTGGCAAGACCCCTGTGTTCATCAAGCCCAAGCCTCCTAAGGCTGGTCAGGCTGAGGCCCATTTCGCCATCGTCCACTACGCTGGTACCGTCAGCTACAACCTCTCAGGCTGGCTTGAGAAGAACAAGGATCCCCTCAACGATACCCTGGTCGACTTGCTGAAGAAATCCACCACCAATGAACTGACCGTCCTTATGTTCGCTGACCACCCCGGACAGTCTGGTGGTGACGATAAGAAGGGTGGTAAGTATCATGACCAGTCTCAATGCAATATTACCCAATGCATTAAAATTCATTGTTTTGTTTTATTTTCTGTATGTGATCTTATCTAATATATGTTTCTATTCTTCCGCAGAGTCGAGGGACATTTTCTGCAACATTGACTTTGAAGACACTTGAGTTGTGGTTCTTACAGTGGAAAGCAAAGATCATATAGTTACTGTACACATATTTTTTGAGATTTAGTAGATTACAAGTTGTGTGTGTGTGTGGGTGTGTGTGTGTGTGTGTGCGTGTGTGTATGTGTGTGTGTGTGTGTGTGTATGTGTGTGCTGGTGTGTGTGATTGAGTTTTTATGTGTTATCTCTAATACCTGAACACTGTCTCTTCAGGTGGACGCGGTGCTAAGTCTGGCGCCTTCAAGACTGTGTCATCTGGTTACAGGGTAAGAGAATCAGTCTTCTTCTATTCTTATGGTAAAGAAATTAAACATAATCCTGAACTCATTATTAACATGATTATCCAAACTGATCCCTTATTTTTACCACAGGAGCAACTTGGCAACCTCATGAAGACCCTGAACGCCACCAGTCCTCACTTCATCCGTTGTATTGTGCCCAACGAAACCAAGTCTCCAGGTAAATGTGGCGACGATCTGTCTCTTACCATAAACTCACCATAAAATCAAGTGAACCGATAACATAAATACAACTAATCATATAAAATCTGTATTTTACTCTCAGGTGTTATTGACGCTGCCTTGGTGATGCATCAGCTGACTTGCAACGGTGTGCTTGAGGGTATCCGTATCTGTCGTAAGGGCTTCCCCAACAGGATCCCGTACTGTGACTTCAAGCACAGATACCTGATCTTGGCTCCCAAGGAGATGGCTGAAGCCAAAACTGACAAGGCTATGGCTCAAGCTTGCTTCACTAGAGGTGGTCTGGAAGAGGAGTCATTCAGACTGGGCAACACCAAGGTATGATTACTTACCTTTATTTTACAACCTACTACAGAACTTTTGTCACTCATTACTGTCTAATGTTTCTCAGTGAATTAGAAACTCATGAAAGAAAATGTCCACAGGTGTTCTTCCGCGCTGGTATCCTAGGTAGGATGGAGGAGATCCGTGACGACCGCATCTGCCTGCTCCTGGCTTGGCTGCAGGCCTGGATTCGTGGGTACATCAGCCGTAAGAGTTACCAGAAACTCCAGAAGCAGCGTGTCTGTCTGCTTGTGGTGCAACGTAACATCAGGAAGTACATGAAGATGCGCACCTGGAAATGGTACGGATTCTGGATGGTTCTTAAGCCTACTCTTAATGTGGTCAGCGTTGAAGATGAGCTGAGGGCCCTTGAAGAGAAGGCCGAAAAGGCTGAAAAGGAGTATGAAAAGATGATGAAGAAGCACAAGGAACTCCAGAAGGTTAACACTGGTCTTAACGACGAGAAGAACGAACTCGTGTCGGCGCTGGACTCTTCCAAGGGTGGAGCTGATGACTTCATGGATAAGATCAACAAGCTCCAGGCCCAAAGGAATGAACTGGATGCCCAAGTCAATGTGAGTATCAGGGACTTTATAATAACACTGTGTCAATCTCTACAAAATTTTGCCAGAAAACTTTTCAATCTTATTTCTTTGCCCATATGATCTTAAATCCTTTGGGGTTCACTCAGTCATCCTTTATTGCATTTATTACATGCTCTTCTAACAACTTGTCCAATTCTTCCTTATTTTCACACACTTAATATTTCATTTATATCAGATTATTTTTGTTTAATTCATATTTTTCCTCCTAAACTAAACAGGAGGCCCAGAAGCGCCTTCGCAATGAAGAGGACGCCCGCAACAAGCTGCACCAGGGAAGCAAGAAATCAGAACAGGAGGTTGATGGTATGAGGAAGGACATGGAAGACCTGGAAACAAGAATTCAGAAGGCTGAGCAGGACAGGGCAACGAAGGACCAGCAGATCCACAACATGAATGAGGAAGTCGCTCACCAAGAAGAACTCATTAATAAGATCAACAAAGAGAAGAAGCATCTGCAAGAATGCACCCACAAGACCTCAGAGGATCTTCAGAACCTGGAGGACAAATGCAACCACTTCATTAACATTAAGGCAAAACTGGAGAGCAACTTGGATGAAGTTGAGGACACTCTAGAGCGCGAGAAGAAGCTCCGCAACGACGTAGAGAAGGCCAAGAGGAAGGTTGAAGGTGATCTGAAGCTTTCTCAAGAGGCTGTTGCTGATTTGGAGCGCAACCAGAAGGAGATTGAGGCTACCATCCTTCGCAAGGAAAAGGAGCACTCAGCCCTGGTCAGCAAAATCGAAGAGGAACAAGCTCAATATACTAAGATGCAAAGACAAATCAAGGAACAGCAAACCCGCGTCGAGGACCTTGAACATGAAGCTGAACAGGAACGCCAAGCCCGTGCCAAGGCTGAGAAGGGGAAGACTGCTCTTGCTCAAGAACTTTCCGAGCTTGCAGATCAACTGGACGAAGCTGGTGGAGCCACTGCTGCCCAAATCGAACTCAACAAGAAGCGTGAGGCTGAGCTGGCCAAGCTCCGCCGTGACCTCGAGGAGATCAACATCCAGCATGAAGCTGCCCTTTCCCAACTTCGCAAGAAGCATAACGATACCATCAATGAAATGTCAGAACAGATCGATCACCAGAACAAAATGAAGGCCAGGTAAGATATTTTCTTTGCATTACAAACTTTGAGAACGGTAGAATTATCAAAATAAAACATGAATAACATTATTGAAAGACTTTTGTAGTGATATCTCGGAATTTAAAAGCACGTTAATACATCAAATTGGTAAAATATAATTCAAAACATTTACCAAGGAGAATATGTCTTTTACTTCTCAACATCTGTTTGTTCTAGGATGGAGAAGGACAAGGATACATTGAAGCGCGAAGCTGAAGACGCCAAGGGAGCACTTGATGCCCTTGTTCATGAAAAGGTGAGAGACTTAAACAACATTCTCATAAACATGAGCAGTGTTCTCTTTTCAATGGAAATAAAACCATGAAAGTAACAAGATCATTTACTACATTTAAATTCATATTTATTAAAACTTGTTTGTCCTGTAACTTATAGGCTGCAGCAGAGAAGACCGTCAAGCAGATTCAGCAGCACATTGCAGACTCCACTGGAAAACTGGATGAGATGAACCGCACTCTTAACGACTTCGACTCTACCAAGAAGAAGCTCGCGGCTGATAACAATGATCTCCAGAGACAGATCGAGGAGGCCGAGGCTTCAGTTGTTCAGCTGTCAAAGTTGAAGCTGTCTCTCACCAATCAACTGGAGGACCACAGGAAGCTGGCTGATGAAGAGAGCAGGGTAAGAATATCATTCCATGTAATGGTACTAATAGTCTAAATATTCAATATAATCATATACTCAAGTAAGATTTTCAGTCAATTTTGTCATATATATTATAATTACCATCCAGTTCCTTCGGTATTAAAGCTAATTTTTCCTTTTCTGTGTAACAGGACCGTGCTACCCTCCTGGGCAAGTGTCGCAACCTTGAGCATGACATTGAGGGTCTTCGCGAGCAGCTTGAGATTGAGAGTGAAAGCAAGGGTGATGTACAGCGTATGTTGTCCAGAGCCAGCGCCGAGGCACAAATGTGGCGCTCTAAGTACGAAAACGAAGGTGTTGCCCGCGTTGAAGAAATTGAAGCTTCTCGCCTGAAGCTTGCCGCTCGCCTGGACGAGGCAGAGTCTCAGATCGAACAACTGAACGTCAAGAACGTCAGCTTAGAAAAGGCTAAGCACCGTCTTCTTAATGATATTGAAGAAACTCAAATTGCCGCTGAACGTGCTAAGACCATCGCTGACTCAGCTGAGAAGAAACAGAAGCACTATGACCGTATTCTTTCTGAATGGAAGCTCAAGGTTGACGATCTCGCCTCTAACCTTGATTCCTCCCAGAAGGAATGCCGCAATTACTCTACTGAGGTCTTCCGTGTCAAGGCTGCTTATGAAGAGAACCTGGAACAGCTGGACTCCATCCGCAGAGAAAACAAGAACCTTAATGATGAGATCAAGGACCTTGTTGACCAGATTGGTGAGGGTGGCCGAGCCTACCACGAAATTGAAAAGAGCGTTAAGCGTCTCGATATTGAGAAGGAGGAGCTCCAGGCAGCCTTGGAAGAGGCTGAAGCCGCTTTGGAGCAGGAGGAGAACAAGGTCCTCCGAGGCCAGCTGGAGCTCAGCCAGGTCAGGCAGGAGATCGACCGTCGCATCCAGGAGAAGGAAGAGGAATTCGAAAACACAAGGTTAGTATTTTGCCATTTGAAATATTTTTCTGAAGAAAATCATAACATTCACAAGCCCAAACCAAAATCATATTATTTCATAACAAATCATATTAGACTAACATCGTTTTTCTTACCAGGAAATGTCACCAGCAAGCAATGGACTCCATGCAAGCAACTATTGAGGCTGAAGCCAAGGCCAAGGCTGAGGCTCTCCGCCAGAAGAAGAAGCTTGAGTCTGACATCAATGAACTGGAAATTTCTCTTGACCACTCCAACAAGGCCCACTCTGACCTCCAGAAGACCTTCAAGAAGCTCCAGATGGACTGTAAGGACATGGAGCTGAAGGTGGAGGAGCAGCACCGCATTGCCTCCGAATTCCGCGACCAGTACAGCATGGCAGAGCGCCGTGGCAACGCCCTGCAGGGAGAACTTGAAGATTCTCGCTCTCTTCTGGAACAGTCTGACCGCGGCCGTCGCCAGGCTGAGTCTGACCTTGCTGACGCCAATGAGCAAGTGAATGAGCTTAGCGCACAATGCAGTGACATGTCATTGTCCAAGAGGAAGGTCGAAGGAGAAATCCAAACTTTGCAGGTATGAGTTAGTACGTCAACTTTACAAGGAAAACTATTTGAAAGCATTCAACTCATCACACACCATAATACTTACTAATATTAATAATACATTTTTAGTTACATTCGCTAATTAATTTTCTTTAATTTTCAGACTGACCTGGATGAGATGCTGAGCGAAGCCAAGAACTCCGAGGAGAAGGCCAAGAAGGCCATGGTGGACGCCGCCCGTCTGGCTGATGAACTCCGCTCTGAGCAGGAACACGCCCAGAACCAGGAGAAGATGCGTAAGAGTCTTGAAGTTTCCCTCAAGGAACTTCAGGTAAGACTTGAAGAGAGTGAGATGAATGCCCAGAAGGCCATCAGGAATGCTGTAGCCAAGCTGGAAGGTCGCGTACGTGAGCTGGAAGTTAACCTCACTGAGGAATCCCGCCACTACTCCGACGCCCAGAAGAACCTGAGGAAGTGCGAGAGGCGCATCAAGGAGCTCACCTTCCAGGCTGAAGAAGATAAGAAGAACCACGAGAAGATGCAGGACCTCGTCGAAAAGCTTCAGCAGAAGATGAAGACCTACAAGAGGCAGATCGAGGAGGCTGAGGAGATCGCTGCCCTCAACTTGGCCAAGTTCCGCAAGTCCCAGCAGGAACTTGAGGAGAACACCGCCTAAATTACTTTCTTCGTGGTACATAGTCATTCCTTTACTGTTCATCATCACAACCACGAAGCAAAAGACAAAATCAAGCCGTTTTTGGGATTACTTAGCGCAGTCACTCAATACAATTCCATGACCTCGATTCGCTCTGATCGAAGAGCTTTGCCCATACAGCAAACGGCTTAGATCAAGGAGTGATTGAAATGGTTGAATGTTATTTTCTTTCTTAAATAGGGTTGACATGTAACGACTAAGAAATATTTCGAATTGTATATTTTTTGTTATTATTATTACTATCATTATTATCATTATTATTATTATTATTATTATTATTATTATTATTATTATTATTATTATTATTATTATCATCATTATTATGATTATTATTAAAATATTGTTATTATTATCATCATATTCATTACTGACTGCCCACAATATAAGAAAAAATACCTATGAATAAAATTCTATGAAAAAAATGTTTCTTAGCCTTCCTTTATACATGGGCAACACTTTATTCACGAGGATGTGTATTAATAAATATTCTTCCATAAGATTATATTTACTTTATATCTATATAAAAGAAAAACAGACAGTCATTCCTACACACATGAACAAGAACTGGGAAGGACTTCAAAGTATCGAGGCTGTGTAAATATTCTTACGATAGTTTGTCATCTGGATTGACTTATAACACTTCAAGGATGTGTAAATATTCAAATTGTAGAGAGTCGAGTGTTCTAATGGAAGAACTTCAGGATGCATAACAAAACGACTCAAACACTCATATATATATATAGTGTGTTTATGCAGTCTATAGCTGTATTTCCTGAATAATACCAGTAAACATCACATACAACAAGTCTTACAATGAGCCATCTTCCCAGTCCTATGCAGTAGTCGCACAGCTAATGAATTGAAAGCACTAGAGTGACTGTAAAATGCTAATGTGACACAAAAAATATCACTCTTCTCTATGTAAATATTCTCTAGGGACACAGAAACACACTCATGATTCCTCTTTGTAAAACGAGTTATTAGATGCCTCTCTGGCTCCCTACTTGCATCATTGGTGGACCGAGAACTAAAAATAAATCTGTTGGATGTAATCTCTTCTCAAATCTTAATCAATATTCCAATGACAACGGAGTACCCAGTAACTTTTTTTTTTTTTATCTCATCTAGAGGTGAGTTCAGTTGACTCATACAAAGAGAACTAGTAGTACTAATTTCAGTGTTGCGTCCATTACCAATCTAAATCCAGATGAAATAAAGACAACATGTAAAAATAATTATAATCACTATAAATGTTCAATAATTGGCAGAATAAAGTTTTAATATACGTACAGGAGTTGCATAACCTTCAGGTAGATGATGAGAAGATGATATAAGGTTTATAAATGAAGAAGAAGACCGTTCAAAACCATCACTTAAGTAACTGGTCTAATGTATGAGTATGTGTGTGCAAGTGTACAATTCACCCGCGGTATTCAGGATCATGCGCTGGAGTCATGATCGCCAGCCACTACCCTGCCGGAGAGAGCGATGTACGTGTAAGGTTGTAACTTTCACACACCATACACTCCATCCTGTTACTCAAGGAATCTTAGTAATTGTGTGTGTGCGTGTGTGTGTGTGTGTGTGTGTGTCCGTGTGTGTGTGCGTGTGCGTGTGTGTGTGCCTGTGCGTGTGCGTGTGTGTGTGCGTGTGCGTGCGTGTGTGTGTGTACGTAGTCCTATATTGACAATCAGGCATCAACTTCATCATAACAATATCAATCAAACTGGAACTGGAATATGTTTTAGATCATAACTCCATCTATAAGCTAGACAATGCAAAGGTTCACTGGCCGAAGAATGTCAGACAGCCTCAACATTGCTAGCAGAATAAAAACAAAATATGTGGCCTTCCATAAGCCACGAATACTGCCGGCGGAAAATGACTACAGAAAAAGAATTGAGACAGCGTTGTGGATGGAGGGGATGCGAAGGGTGGGGGGGATGGCAAGGCATTGGTGGAAGCGGACAACCCCAAACAAAGATGGGAGTCGAGTCAAGTGTCGGTGTGGGCGGACTTGGGCACGAAGGAGCGTCTGCCGGAGGGTGGCAAGACAAGCAGCTACAATGGCAACGCGACGGAGCTGGAGATCCCATGTGGTGTCAGGTTAATATTAGACGACACTCATGTGGGTCAGAAAACTCCTAGTTACATCGATGTTTTTGCTTTGCCAAGAAAGTAAAAATTGCTAGAGGAAAGGTTTGAGTGTTTGGCCAGCAGCTATTTTAACGGGATCTCCGATTACAACCCGTTCCTCGACCCGACCAGGCGGGGACACTGTGAAAAGCTTCCCCAGACGCGCTCCGGTGGGTGCTGCGGTCGGTGTGTTCTCACGGTGGTGCAGTGAAGCGTGTCGTAAGTCTCAGTAGCTTTCGGCAGTTTACGTTTGTCTTATCCTAAATTGTATCCAAGAGACTCCGTAGTGATCAAATATTATTACAATAGCCAGACGTTTCGAAGAATAAGGCAGAAAGTGAATGTAATTTTTTTTTGTGTGAAATATCGGTGACTTCTGAAAATTCTGGTTGAAATAAGTTTTAATCTTTTTGTTTTTTATATATATAAACCATTAATCTTCATCAGTTATTTTACCTTAAGATGTGTTTGTTCTTCTATATTTTGACAGAGTCTTGATAATTCCAACGATCACAACTAGCGTCAGACAGCTTTAGGCACCCACCACCACCATGCCTGGCCATCAAAAGAAGAGCACGGGTCCCGACCCTGACCCATCCGAATACCTGTACATCTCTATGGAGATGAAAATGAAGGATGCCACCAAGCCTTACGATGCTAAGAAGTCTTGCTGGATTCCTGACGACAAGGATGGCTTCGTCGAGGGTGAGATCCAGGGGACCAAGGGAGACTTGATTACAGTCTACGCTGCCGGAGAGACCAAGAACTTTAAGAAGGAACAAGTTAATCAAGTGAACCCACCTAAGTACGAGAAAGCCGAAGATATGTCCAACTTGACTTTCTTGAACGACCCCTCCGTCCTGTACAACTTGAAGTCTCGTTACGTAGCCAAGCTCATCTACACCTACTCTGGTCTCTTCTGTATTGTGGTCAACCCGTACAAGCGCTACCCCATCTACACCAACCGCACTGTCAAGATCTACCAGGGCAAGAGGCGTAATGAGGTGCCTCCTCATCTGTTCGCCATCTCTGACGGCGCCTACTCAGCTATGATGCAAGGTACAATAAGCTGATGCATTAATTCACAAAACAAGTCATTTTAAGTGTTAACTGGAAATAGTAATGATACGTTTTAATTACATTATTATAAAAACATAACTTATACAAATTGATGGATAAACATTGAACGATTCACCTGCAGAGATATGATAATTCACATATGCGGATAGATAGATTTTTTTTTCTTCTACTGCATATTACATATACTTATTTCTATTACAGTTGGCGAGAATCAGTCTATGTTGATCACGTAAGTAATGGCTTCTTATTCTTATTTAGCTTGAATATAGGCAACCAATACTCATTTTCTGTAGCTCATGTGTTCTTTATATTGTTAAATACGTCATGAATCCTACCACTTGAAATCCTCTAACTTCTATCGTTGTATGGTCAGCGGTGAGTCCGGCGCCGGCAAGACTGAGAACACCAAGAAGGTACTCTCCTACTTCGCCAACGTCGGTGCTAGTACTGGCAAGAAGAAGGAGGGTGAGAAGGAAAAGCCTGTAAGCAACTATTTTGTTTTCAGTAACTAGACAATTGTTACAAGTCAAATTCTGCTGTAACAATTTTCCTTCAATATTGTGTTCAACATGTAATCGGTTTGCCTTTCAAGTTTTATGATTTTCCATGAATTTTCTCAGAACCTGGAAGATCAGATCGTGCAGACCAACCCTGTCCTGGAGGCCTTCGGTAACGCCAAGACCGTCCGTAATGACAACTCTTCCCGCTTCGTAAGTACAGAATCCTGAAGAAAATAAGCTTCACTGAACACTATATAAACAGACATTTTGAAACACTGTATTTTCATACCTAATCATCCCTGTTTCTTTTTTAGGGTAAATTCATCCGTATCCACTTCGGTCCAGCTGGCAAGCTGTCCGGTGCTGATATTGAGGTCTACCTGCTGGAGAAGGCTCGCGTCATCTCCCAACAAACCCTTGAACGATCCTACCATATTTTCTACGAGATGATGTCCGACCAGATCCCTAGTATCAAGCGTGAGTATCAGATGACAGCTGGGCGCGAGTTGTGTCAGGTTTCTTTGGCAAAATACTTCCTATTCGTTTTCACTCTTTTAATGTCTTCATGCCAATCAATTATCAATTTTCTTAACTTCAATAAATGCCAATACCAATTTTTATTGTGTGTGTGTGTGTGTGTGTGTGTGTGTGTGTGTGTGTGTGTGTGGTGTGTGTGTGTGTGTGTGTGTGTGTGTGTGTATGTGTGTGTGTATGTGTGTGTGTGTGCGCGCGCGCGCTTGATATTACATGATTGTGATTTTTTTTTTTTTTTTTCTAGCATCCTGTCTGCTCAGCAACGACATCTACGACTACCACTATGTGTCTCAGGGCAAGGTCACCGTGCCTTCCATTGATGACGGCGAGGACATGCAGTTCTGTCACGTAAGCATTTCAACACAACACTTTTCAACAAAATCCTTACCAACGGTGAAAAATGATTTTAGCAAATAGATTTTCGAGACAAACAAATATCTATATTATTTTTTTTTTTTTCAGGATGCTTTTGATATTCTGGGCTTCTCCAAGAGGAACGTTGAAGAAGTGTACAAGGTCACTGCTTCAGTTATGCACTTCGGTGAATGCAAGTTCAAGCAAAGGGGCCGCGAAGAGCAGGCTGAACCTGATGGCATTCAGGTAACATAGTGTGTGTGTGTGTGTGTGTGTGTAATTATGAGTGTGTGTAAAATATCTGCACAGTCGTTACCAAATAAACTATTATAAACTGTTTTTTTTCTTCAGGCTGGTGAGAGCATCGCTACACTTAACGGTGTGGACGCTGCTGATTTGTACAGGTGCATTACCAAGCCCAAGATCAAGGTCGGCACAGAGTTCGTGGCCAAGGGCATGAACGTTAACCAATGCAACTACTCGGTGGGCGCCATGGCCAAGACTCTGTTTGACCGGTGCTTCAAATGGCTTGTGAAGAAGTGTAACGAAACCCTTGCTACAGGACAGAAACGTGCCAGCTTCATCGGTGTGCTTGACATTGCTGGCTTTGAGATTTTCGAGGTGGGTATCGCAGCCGACTGATCACGAAATTGTAACCATTACCACCACAAAACTATCACTATTATATTCATGAAATACATACGTAAACATAGATAGGTAAGGATGTAAGTAATCAATATTTACTCTTTCGTTTCCTGCAGTTCAACGGCTTCGAGCAGATCTGCATCAACTTCTGTAATGAGAAGCTGCAGCAGTTCTTCAACCATCACATGTTCGTGCTGGAACAGGAAGAATACAAGAAGGAAGAAATTGACTGGGTCTTCGTGGACTTCGGCATGGACTTGCAAGCTTGCATTGAGCTCTTCGAGAAGGTAAAGTTTGTCGATTGCATGAAATTGGAATTATACTATAAAAAATAAGTAGAGAGAGAGAGATGAGAAAAATTCACTTATAGACAGAGGGAAAGATGTATAAACTTATAATTTTCTAATTGCAGAAAATGGGTGTTCTGTCCATCCTTGAGGAGGAGTCTATGTTCCCCAAGGCAACAGACAAGTCCTTCGCTGAGAAGCTGAACACTAACCACCTCGGCAAGTCTCCCGTCTTCATCAAGCCCAAACCAGCAAAGGCAGGCGGAACTGATGCTCACTTCGCCATCGTCCATTACGCCGGTACTGTGAGCTACAACCTGTCTGGCTGGCTCGAGAAGAACAAGGATCCTCTTAACGACACTCTGGTGGATCTCCTGAAGAAGGCCTCTAACGAACTTCTTGTAACGCTCTTCGCTGACCATGCTGGCCAATCTGGACCCGCTGAGACCGGTGGTGGCGGCAAAGGTGGGATATGCTTATAAAGTAATACTAATATTGAAAATTGATTCATTGTCTGCAGATGCACTACGTATCTACATATGCCTATCTACTGCATGGGTAAAATCTCTCTTACTGTTTTATTGTTTTTACAGGCAAGAAGGCCGGCGGTTTCAAGACCGTGTCCTCTGCCTACAGGGTAAGTTCATCAGGAATCTAGTGGCACAATTATCATAGTCTTTAAAAATCATATATGAAAGATAAGTATGAAACATATTATGGATCTGTTGTTATTAACAAAAAAATCAAATTACATGATATATCTCATCTGAAGATAACATTGGTTGAGAGTCCTTCCTTTTCTGCACCTACAGGAGCAGCTCAACAACCTCATGAAGACCCTGAACGCCACTCAGCCTCACTTCATCCGTTGTATTGTGCCCAACGAAACCAAGTCTCCAGGTAACATAGATTTTTGATAAACCACACGCTTCCTTTCTATTGCAGTTCTCTTTACTCATGAAAATATTTCTTGAACTTCTGAAATGACCAGTCTCACCAAGGCAATAGTGCCTTATATAAAGAGAATCACTGATGCAAATCTAATGCTTCCTGTGCTGTGTCTTAGGTGTGATCGATTCTGGCTTGGTGATGCATCAGCTCACTTGTAACGGTGTGCTTGAAGGCATCCGTATCTGTCGCAAGGGCTTCCCCAACAGGATGTTGTACCATGACTTCAAGCACAGGTTAGTGCTGCATTCATGTTACACACAACACTTTGTAAATGCATCTTAGGTGTCCATCAAAACTTTACATGAACAAATGCCTTAAAACAAACATTACAAGAAACTTATATAAACCCTTTTCAGGTACATGATTCTCGCACCCGTTGAGCTCACCACCATAGCAGATGAGAAGAAGGGTGCCAAGGCCTGCTTCGACAAGTCTAAGCTAGACCCTGAACTGTACCGTCTCGGCAAGACCAAGGTGAGGAGAGAGAGGAAGAGAGAAAAGTGATAGAGAAAGAGGAAGAGAAAGAGAGACATAAAAGAGACAGAGAAAGAGAGACATAAAAGAGACAGAGTATACAACTTCTTTATATCCTATCCTAGGTGTTCTTCCGTGCCGGTGTGTTGGGTACCATGGAGGAGCTCCGAGATGAGCGTGTTGGACAGATCGTGACCTGGATGCAATCCTTTGCCCGAGGTTTTCTTTCCCGCAAGGAGTACAGGCGTCTCATCAAGCAGCGTGAGGCTCTTGTGGTGGTACAACGCAACATCAGGAAGTTCGTCAAACTGAACACATGGAGCTGGTTCAAGATGTGGCAGAAGGTGAAGCCTCTCATCAACCAGCCCCGCCTGGAGGACGAGATCCGCAAACTGGAAGAACGTGCTGGAAAGGCCACTGAATTATTGGATGCCGAGCTCAAGCAGTGCCAGGAACTCGAAGCCTCCAATGCAGCTTTGAGCGAGGAGAAGAACAACCTTCTCACCGAAGTGGAGTCCACCCGGGGCAACATGTCCCACTACCTGGAACAGCAGGCCAAGCTTGCCAGCCAGAAGACCGAACTGGAAGCTCAGCTCACCGTGAGTATTTACATTGGGTTGTGATTTGAAGAAAAAAAATTCTTTCCATGCATACTTATTACCACTTAACTACCTTCTCCTCCAACGGGATTTATGATAGTGGTTATATGAGCCGGTGTACTGCTGGTTGTTTGACTATGTTGTTTCTAACTTCGTTTCATACCACCAAGTTTGAATCCCAGGATCTGTGTGGTCTGATATTCTATGTAATTCTATCTAATTCATAATTCTCCTTTTATAGGATGTTACGGAGAGGCTCCACAAGGAAGAGGAGGCCCGCAACGACCTCTTCCAGAGCAAGAAGAGGGGTGACCAGGAGTCCTCCATCCTTAAGAGGGAGGCGGAAGACATGGAACTGAGTCTTCAGAAGATTGAACAGGAGAAGGCAACCAAGGACCACCAGATCCACAAGCTTACCGATGAAATTGCTAGCCAAGAGGAAATCATTGCCAAGCTGAATCGTGAAAAGAAACTAAACCAGGAATCAAGTGGTAAGACCTCCGAGGACCTGCAGAGCATTGAAGAGAAATGCAAACACTTTAACAACGTCAAGACCAAACTGCAACAGACTCTGGATGAACTGGAGGACTCAGTGGAGCGCGAGAAGAAGAAGCGCAGTGAAGTGGAGAAGAGCAAGAGGAAGCTGGAAGGTGATCTCAAGCTGACCCAGGAAGCTATTGCTGACCTGGAGAGGAACCAGAAGGAAGTCGAAAGCAACATTCAGCGCAAGGACAGGGAGTTCGCTTCTCATAGCACCAAGCTGGAGGAGGAACAGAGCCAGATCTCAAAGCAACAGAGGAATATCCGGGAACAGCAGTCATCAGTTGAAGAGCTGGAGGCTGAAGTAGAACACGAGCGCCAGTCTCGTGCCAAGGCTGAGAAGGGCAAGTCTAAGCTGGAACGTGAGTTGGTAGAACTGAGGGAGCGCCTGGAAGAAGCTGGAGGAGCCACCGCCGCCCAGATCGAGCTGAACAAGAAGCGCGAGTCTGAGCTGACCAGGCTCCGCCGTGACCTCGAGGAAACCAACATCCAGCAAGATGCCGCCCTCGGCCTGCTCCGCAAGAAGCACAATGATGCTGTAACCGAAATGTCCGAACAGCTCGACCACCTCAACAAGATGAAGGCCAGGTATGTAACATTATTTGCAGCAAACATGTCACACGAAGCATAAATGTAGTGAAATGACATGTAGTGTGTACATGTGTGTGTGTGTGTGTGTGTGTGTGTGTGTGTGTGTGTGTGTGTGTGTGTTGGCAAATAATAAGATACATATTCTTTGCCAGAACTGAGAAGGAGAAGGAAGCTCTTCGTCGTGAGGGTGATGAAGCTAAGGCAGCTCTGGATGGACTTGCTCGTGACAAGGTAATACATACATACAACATCTTCAAATCATAACCAATAAATAGCATACAATTCAATATGGTAATGTACGCAACGCCACATACTTACCACCACGGATTTCAGGCCGCAGCCGAGAAAGGCATCAAGGTATATCAAGGAACACTTGGCGAGCTGAACAACAGGCTGGACGAAGGCAGCAGGTCCTTGAATGATGCTGACGCCGCCAAGAAGAAGCTGTCCATTGAGAACTCCGATCTCCTCAGGAACCTGGAAGAAGCAGAGAACCAGATCAACCAACTGAGCAAGATCAAGGCCTCTCTCTCCATGCAGCTGGATGATAACAAGAAAATGGCTGAGGAAGAGAGCAGGGTAAGTTCAACATAAGAGAAAGTATAATTAATCAAAATAGTCATGCAAAAATAGATACAGATAGATAGATAGATAGATAGATAGATAAATAGAGAGAGAGAGAGAGAGAGAGAGAGAGAGAGAGAGAGAAAGAGAAAGAGAAAGAGAAAGAGAAAGAGAGAGAGAGAGAGAGAGAGAGAGAGAGAGAGAGAGAGAGAGAGAGAGAGAGAGAGAGAGAGAGATATTACGTATAACAATTATCTTCACACCAGGAACGCGCTTCGCTGCTGGGCAAGTACCGCAACCTGGAACACGACATTGATGGTCTTAGGGAGCAAGTGGATTCTGAGGCTGAGGCTAAGTCTGACGGACAGCGCCAGCTGGCTAAGGCTGACGGTGAGGCCCACATGTGGCGCTCAAAGTATGAGACCGAGGCCGTGGCTCGTGCCGAGGAACTTGAAGCCGCTAGACTGAAGATTGCCGCCCGTCTGGATGAGGCTGAGGCTCAAATTGAACACCTTAATGTTAAGAACATGAACCTTGAGAAGACCAGGCAGAAGTTGACTTCAGACTTTGAAAGTGAGCAGGCAGCTGCTGAGCGCGCTCAGAGTCTTGCTTTGGCCGCAGAGAAGCGACAGAAGAGCTTCGAAAGGTCTATCAATGACTGGAAACAGAAGGTTGACGACCTGGCCGCTGATCTTGACGCTTCACAGAAGGAATGCCGCAACTATGCAACAGAACTTTTCCGCAGCAAGGCAATGTACGAGGAGAACCTCCAGCAGCTTGATGCCGCACGTCGTGAAAACAAGGCATTCAGTGATGAAATCAAGGACCTCATGGATCAGATCACAGAGGGTGCTCGCAATCTCCACGAAATTGAGAAGACTGCCAAGCGCCTAGACATCGAGAAGGAGGAGCTCCAAGCCGCCCTCGAAGAAGCCGAATCCGCCTTAGAACAGGAGGAGAACAAGGTTCTCCGTGGCCAGCTGGAGCTCAGCCAGGTCAGGCAGGAGATCGACCGTCGCATCCAGGAGAAGGAAGAAGAATTCAATAACACCAGGTAAATTTGATCTCCTTGATCTCTTAATATCTTGAATTACTTATATTTTGCAAATCTTGTAACAACATACTGTATTTCCATTATTCTTTTTCTAAATGAAACAAATTTTTTCAGGAAAGTCCACCAGCAAGCACTTGACAACATGCAGACCACTCTTGAAGCTGAAGCCAGAGCCAAGGCCGAGGCACTGCGTCTCAAGAAGAAGTTGGAGTCTGACATTTCAGAGCTTGAAATTGCTCTTGACCATTCCACCAAGGCTTACAATGACCTTCAGCGGGGTTACAAGAAGCTCCAGAATGAGTTCAAGGACGTCCAAGCAAAACTGGAAGAAGAACAGCGCCTTGCCTCTGATTTCCGCGAACAGTATGCAGGTGCTGAGCGCCGTGCCAACCAGATCAACAGCGAGCTGGAGGAGTCCCGCACTCTGCTGGAACAATCTGACCGAGGCCGCCGCCAGGCTGAGTCCAACCTTCTGGAGGCCAATGATCAAGTCAACGACCTGAACGCCCAGTACGGCGGCCTTTCTCTTTCTAAGAAGAAGCTGGAGGGAGAGTACCAGGCACTGCAGGTAAGTAACAGTGTAGCCACTGCTATGTCTTCATTTACATTAATTTATCATAGCATTTTATTTGGTTATATTGTTCAAGCACAGCGACGGTGTGTATAGAATGGAGACACCGCGATGGCTGATTTCAAACACACAAGGGGTTATGTGCGCGTGAACAATATAAATGAAATGCTACAATAAATTAATTTAAGTGTAGACATATCACCATCGCCTACAACATTAGTCTTGTGATTTACAATGATAAAAACTTGACTCATACTTTGTAGCAATGAATGTATTTATAATCTAATTTTTCCACCATTACAGTCTGACATTGACGAGATGGCAAAAGAGGCCAAGAACTCCGAGGAGAAGGCCAAGAAGGCCATGGTGGACGCCGCCCGTCTGGCTGATGAACTCCGCGCCGAACAGGAACACGCCCAGAACCAGGAGAAGATGCGCAAGAGTCTGGAGGCAGCTCTCAAGGAAGTGCAGGCGAAGCTCGAAGAAAGCGAGACTTACATCGCGAAGACAGGCAAGAAGGCCGTGGGCAAACTGGAGACTCGCGTCCGTGAACTGGAGAGCCAATTCGACGATGAAGCCCGCCGTCACTCTGACTCCCAGAAGAACCTTAGGAAGTGTGAGAGGCGCATCAAGGAACTCACCTTCCAGGCTGAAGAAGATAAGAAGAACCACGAGAGGATGCAGGACCTCGTCGATGGCCTTCAGCAGAAGATCAAGACCTACAAGAGGCAGATCGAGGAGGCTGAGGAGATCGCTGCCCTCAACTTGGCTAAGTACCGCAAGGCCCAGCAGGAGCTTGAGGAATTGCACGCTTTTTAGACTCACTGC
The DNA here is from genome assembly GCA_029783475.1 of Metacarcinus magister. Taxonomy (NCBI): domain Eukaryota; kingdom Metazoa; phylum Arthropoda; class Malacostraca; order Decapoda; family Cancridae; genus Metacarcinus; species Metacarcinus magister. Next base: position 16,910,481 of record JAPQNM010000006.1, read on the forward strand.
AGGACCCTTATCGATATTTACTCCAGTGATGCTAATTAGCGGGTAATGGTAACATCTAAGAATAAATCAAACATCTATGAAAAGTCTTTCATGACTAGTTTTATTTCCGTCAACATCTGTAATGAGAGAGGAGCAGAGATTATATTTTCCATAACAATAAAATTATGGGACAAACACAATTTATACCCCAAAGTAATTGGGTTACCAACAAATGGAGCTACTTTGTACCAAATGATTCATGCATCATGGATTGGGTGATCATTCTGATGTGAAATGTATGAATAAATCTAACGAAAAACGTGACTTCATTCCTTTTCCTCATCATCTTCGACAAATAACAGAACAAATAAGCAAATCATATCCTAAAGCTATAGTTTTTTGTCTTTCTAAACAAACTGAAAAGACCACACTCCTGAATACACAAAACAAGAAAAAGCTCACATTAATACTATGAAACTAATATTATTATTTTGAAAATTTTGAAAGCAAACTTGCTAAATTAAAGACAAATTTCATGCCAATAGCAAATTCAACACAATGAAGAAAATAGAAAAAAATTGTATATGTATAGATATATATATATATATATATATATATATATATATATATATATATATATATATATATATTTATACATATACATACATATACAAAAAGGAGCCTATGAAAAATAGCCGATATTAAAAAAAAAATTAAAAAGTACAAAATTATTAGCTTATTTAATATATTTTCTTGATTTCTTTGTTTATTAATTTCTTCTATGGTTTCTAAAATTATCTGGATTGTTTTCTGATTTTTCTAAAATGTTTTCATGTTTTGTTTTTAATGATATCAAAATTTTAGTAAATAACTATTTTTTCATGAGATAGATACCAATCAAATATAGCAAAGAGTTATGTTGTGAAATTATAAATATTTTTCGCTTTCTTTTAAACCCTATCCCATTCCAATCCTGCGTCGAGTTTCTTTTTTCGTTATTTATAATCTACGTAATTTACGTGAGGACGTAATATATATTTTCTTAATACTGTGTTTATCGGTACTTGTTACATACCATAAGGATCGGAAAACTATGCTGATTCTGAATCCATGATTGCAAATTCAATACGAGTAAAACTAAAGGAGTTACAGCTAGTTTCAGTAGAAAATGTGATGAAAACCAGTTTTTATACACTATTTCAGGATGGCAGAGTCTGTTTGAATACTCCTGTAGTATACATAGCCTTCCTCTGACCTTCTTAAATGCTGCTGCATCAAGATAAAGCTCACTAGAATTAGGTATATAGAGGCAGAAAAAAAACTCAATTCCCACCGCTCGCTCGTTCGGTCATGACCGGCCGATCAAAATCTTCACTACTGACTGTCACCGGTGCCAATGGCTATGGAAGTGATTTATTTTCATTAAAAAAATGTAATGCAGTACATTTATTGCAGTGTCAAGCTCCATCAAGAGGATATGATAGGTATCAGTAACCCGCGTATACTCCTACACACGACACATTACCCCGTAAGGAACACATATAGTCTTAACTTCCACGAATATTCTTGTAATGACTGTTACAGCTCAAAGCAGTTCATAACTAAGCCTTGCAACAAATTTAACCATCCTACAGACCCTCGTGGATGTGAAGAATTGATCTTAACCTATGGTGGAATTTTTGTCATTTTGGCTACTTCGGGAAATTTTTGATTTTTTTTCCTCTTCGATTTTGTTCTTTTTAAAGTATGTTGTACATAGGAATAATGTAAGACATTCAGCTTAGTTTCAGTTAATTTCACCAGCAACTTTGATTTCTATATGGAAAACAACTCAATTCCCACCGCTCGCTCGTTCGGTCATGACCGGCCAATCAAAATCTTCACTACTGACTGTCACCGGTGCCAATGGCTATGGAAGTGATTTATTTTCATTATAAAAATGTAATGCAGTACTTTTATTGCAGTGTCAAGCTCCATCAAGAGCTATCAGTAACCCACGTATACTCCTACACACGACCCATTACCCCGTAAGGAACACATATACTCTTAACTTCCACGAATATTCTTGTAATGACTGTTACAGCTCAAAGCAGTTCATAACTATGCCTTACAACACGTTTAACCATCTTACAGACCCTCGTGGATGTGTAGAATTGATTTCAACCTATGGTGGAATTTTTGTCATTTTGGCTACTTCGGAAAATTTTTGATTTTTTTTCCCCTTCGATTTTGTTCTTTTTAAAGTATGTTGTACATAGGAATAATGTAAGACTTTCAGCTTAGTTTCAGTTAATTTCACCAGCAACTTTGATTGATATAAAGGAATTTATTTGGGTTAAAACAGATGATAAAATCAGTATGGTGGATCTAATACTTTACCAATGTTGATGGAAAAGATATCAGATATTCCTTATGAAATTACCAACTAATAAACAAAGCACTTTGTTCAATTGGTATCTTAGCTTAGAAGCTAATATTGTTTGTTTAAAGGAAAAAAAACAAAATTTTAATTATTTTGACGCAACATTTTTATTTTGCATTAGTTATATAAAATAAAAGGGAGATAATGCATTTATTATCTTCAAAATAATTCAAATTAATATAAAAAAAAAAACATCTCGGTACCAATAAACATTAAAAAATAAGAATCTATGAAAATTACTCAACAACATTGGTCACCATTCTAAATTCAAGAAAACTGGCTCAATATAGCTTGTTATTGCTTATTGAAGATGTACAACTTTAATTCATATCATCTTTCACGTTTCTGTGACGGAAATATTTATTTTATTTTTTGGGCCCGGATAATGTCTACCTTAATTACGTCAAAAACCTTTGACGCCATTTTACGGCACAATTATTAGTCCTAGAGCAAATATACATAGAAACACATCTGTAGAGTTTGACAAGGTCTATTGGATATGAAACGTAATTTCGAAAAATAATTCCTAGTGTAGCCACGACAATATTGGTCATTATTCTAAATTCAAGAAAAGTGGCTCAATATAGCTTGTTATTGTTTATAAAAGATGTACAACTTTAATTCATATGCTCTTTCACGTTTATGTGACATATTTATATTTTTTTATTGCTTTTCCTTTGTATATATATATATATATATATATATATATATATATATATATATATATATATATATATATATATATATACATATATATATATATATATATATATATATATATATATATATATATTAATCAACATTCTATGAACTGCATCACATTAATTTGGTGGTGAGTTTAACACTAACATGATGAGAGAAGACGCTGAACGCTTCTAAAATAACACCTAATGACGTCCCTGTGTTGCCACTTGGCATAACGCGAGGTGCTCACCTCCAATGACTTCCCGATGCTCTTGGCTGAGGGATGCGCCTTCTGCCTATAGAGAACCAACACAAGTGGTACGTCGTCTCTATGCCATGAATAACAGGCTGGACCACCTAAAACCACTTGATAGATCACTCAATACCTATAATGATAATGCTTGTTGGTATACTAAGGCGAGTAATTTAAATGACACCTCGTGGTCAACAGCCTCACTTCAGCTATTCTTAAGACAAAAAAAAATGTCTACCTTCCTCCCCCTCTCTCCCCCTTACCTGTCCACCTGACACCTGGTTATGGCTCAGCTCGGCCACAGACGAGTGTCATCGGTGGCAGCGCGAGGCAGCGGGAGGCGTCGTGGTTGGTTGTGCTCGTAAGATAACAAGAATTAAGGAGTCTTGTAGGTAAGAGCAAGGCGGCTTTAACCTGTTGTCTGTTATGCTGAAGATAACGAGTTGTCGGCGAGGAACGGTCTTGGACTATAAAGTGGAGAGGGAGGATTATGTACAGTGGATAGGTAGCAAGTAATAGGATATGTGGATACTATAATTAGCATCGTCATGAAGTAATGGCTGCTTGGGCGAGACTCACTTTGATGATGTTGACTGTTGGTTTTCAAATGAGTGAACTTGAAATCTTTACAGCGTGAAGTATAATCAAATGTCATTGAATCATAAGTTACACATTACACGTACGTTCCTCAGTGCTTTTACAAGACTACGAACTGTTTAATACAATGAGTGGGCTTTTCAGTGCCGCCCTTCATGTGCTGATGTGTTATTATTCTGCTACTCAATGCACTTGTAATACGATATCCATTACAGTACAAGCTTTTATTGATATGATATGTAATGCCTTTTTCATTAGACTACAATATTCTTATTTATCTGGTATAGTGTCATTGTTGTATTATAAAATGCTGTAACTTCAACCATATGATTGTCTCTTAATTATTATTGTACATTACATCTCTACCATTGTGTTGTGTTCTGATATCTGGTTTTATTAGTACTAACATTTGTTTAATCATTACTAAGCCATCTGGCATTGGTTAGTAAGAATGATCTTTAATTCAATACTGAAATGACAAGAAATTGAAATAACAAGAGCTATTATCGAAATTAAATTATATGTATTCTTATTGCTTATAGGAGGAAGGACAGACTGATATCTGCTCTCATTGAGCACTATAACCATGGCTGGATACGGTGATGATAGCATTGGACAAGATCCCGACCCAACCAACTTTCTGTACGTCTCGGAGGACCAAAAGGAGCGAGATCAGAACAGACCCTACGAGCCGGAGAAGTCATGTTGGATTCCCGATGAAAAGGAAGGTTTCATCGCAGGCGAAATCCAGGAAACCAAAGATGATTTGGTCACGGTGTGTGCTGGAACCGAGACTAAGGACTGGAAAAAGGACATGATTGCGGAAGCCAATCCACCCAAGTTTGAAAAATGCGAAGATATGTCTGAGATGACGTACCTGAACGGCCCTTCTATCCTGCACAACTTGAGATCCCGCTTCACCTATAAGCTGATCTACACCTACTCTGGCGCGTCCTGTATTATGATCAATCCGTACAAGCGTTACCCGATCTATACTGACCGTGTGGTAGAGATATACAAGGGCAAGAAGCGTAATGAAGTGCCTCCTCACCTCTTCGGCATCTCTGATGACGCGTACAAAAATATGCTTCAAGGTAAGTTACTCATTTTCTTTTTGACCTTTACATAAATAATGTGACATTTACGAAAGCTTATAGAAACACCATCTGTTATTTTTTTTTTTCATATCAACTATTTAAGTGAATTAACTACGTCGCAAGCAATCACATCAAAGTGTAACCAAACCTTTGCTAAGACTCACTACGAATAACCAGATTTAGAGGAGGGTGTGTGTGCGGGGTATCTGGTCCCCTGCCAGGCGGATGGCATTCCCCAGTGTAGCAACGGCGAAGGGAATGTGGCCCTTAGGGAGCCGCGTCCAAGGGCGAGGCGTAGGGATCACTTGTAACACAATGAACCTTGGGATGCACAAACGCTATGCAAGGAGGGAGGGAGGTGGCCGTCACTACTACAAGGGATACAGATGAACCTTAGCCGGCCAGTGAGGTGAAAATATAAATTACAATGATCGAAAATATACAATTGAATAATAACAACTCACCATAATCCTAAAGTAGGCTACTGCAGGGAGCTTATTATTATTATTATTACTATTATCATCATTATCATCATCATCATCATCATCATCATCATCATCATCATCATCATCATCATCGGAAAAGAAAAAAAATAGCTACGGGGGAAGAAAAGGCAGAGGAACAGTGAGAATAATGTGAGGTTGAGGCGAAGACTGATCAAAGGGAGGCAGATGATGTTGAAAAAAAGCAATTCTCTTACCAAACAATATTAAAAAGAAATATAAATCAAAAAAACTAATCAACTCTTCACTATTAACGAAACCAAAAGCATTTCCTGGCTATTAACTGAAAAGGCATACGCTATCATCTCTCTCTCTTTTTTTTTCTCTCGTACAAATAGGTTTTAATCTTATGTTGTCAAAGGCACCCGGACGTGAGAGTTGCCGGCGTTGCTGTGCCTTGGAGTGGGGCCAGCAGGAGAGAGAGAGAGAGAGAGAGAGAGAGAGAGAGAGAGAGAGAGAGAGAGAGAGAGAGAGAGAGAGAGAGAGAGAGAGAGAGAGAGAGAGAGAGAGAGAGAGAGAGAGAGAGAGAGAGAGAGAGAGAGAGAGAGAGAGAGAGAGAGAGAAAGACAGAGATAATAATAAAATATCAACCCTAGCACTAACATTATCCTCCTTCTATTGCAGATGGCGAGAATCAGTCGTTATTAATCACGTGAGTATCACAGTGCGTGGCTTCGAACCTCAACTACTGTGAGAGCAAATAAAACCTTGATTATTCACACTATTACCACACGCATACCTTACCTGACCTTCCTATCCTGTCAATGTAAATAGTCAGGAATACGAATGGCACTTCCTTATCCCCCTCCCTTTACCCTCTTGTTATTCTCTTCCCCCTCCCTTCAGCCTCCTCTTCCTCTTCCTCCCTCAGTGGTGAGTCTGGCGCCGGCAAGACGGAGAACGCTAAGAACGTGGTATCATACTTTACTAAAATTGCTGCTGCTGCCTCCGATGACACTGAAAAACCAGTAAGTATGTAGTATTATCATCCGGAAATGTGTAATAATATTGGATGAGTTGTGAAGATAAACTGAAGGAAATACTAATACTTTAAACACTTATGATACAGCTGCAAGTCAATTAGTTGTGATTATTCTTTTAACTCTGCAGAGGAGCATTCGTCCCCTTTCTTGCTTCTCTTATAAATGGATAGTATTCAAACTGTACTTTCCACCTCAGACTGCAAGAGAAAAAAGGAAACTCAGTACATTATTCCTACTATCCTTATCATATTCTACCTCACCTCTGCTTCCATGACTACAGGATCGTACCTTGAGCTACCTTCGTACACACACCATTTTTACGCCTGACTCACTTTCTGCAGAGCCTCGAAGACCGGATCTTGCAGACTAACCCGATCCTGGAGGCTTTCGGTAACGCCAAGACCATCCGTAACGACAACTCTTCCCGCTTCGTGAGTACCACCAGGATTATCTTATATCAATATTTAACTGGTTGACATAAAGGTCGAGAATGTTATGATTTTTTGTTTAACTATTTTCTGTGTGTGTTATGGTCTTTTTTGTTTGCGTTTTTCAGGGTAAGTTTATTCGGATCCACTTCCAACGCAATGGCCAGCTGTCTGGGGCTGATATTGAAGTCTTCCAGCTGGATAAGGCTCGTCTTCTCACCCAGGAATCGGCCGATCGGTCCTATCATATTTTCTACCAGATGATGTCCGACCAGGTCAAGGAAATCAGGCGTAAGCAACTTTTTCGTTCAAGTTTTTATCATAGAAAATTATACTCGAGCAAATTTTCTTTCAAATCGATTATAAAAGACTTATCTGGTGGTAGTAGTTATGAAATGGCGTGAAAATATTGTAAGATAATTAGAAATGCTTGGTTAGGATGCATAATGATTACCTAAATTACTGCAGCGATGTGTTCACTGAGCGACGACATTTACGACTACCAATGTGTGACTCAGGGAACAGTCAACGTGGCGACCATCAAAGATAAGGACGGCATGCAGCTGGTTCACGTGAGGGAAACTTTGTTGTTACTAAACCATTAATTAACTTATGTGGTCAGCAATCAAGTAATTTATGCACAGGTAAAAATAATATACTCCTTGTGTTTGTATGGATTTTATAGTGACTTCAATTACTCTGTAGGATGCCTTCGACATTCTGGGCTTCAGCGAGGTCGAAAGGCAGAACGTGTATAAGATTACTGCCTCGGTCATGCACATTGGGGAGATGGCGTTCAAGCAGAGAGGCGAAGAGTCTGAACCTGACGGAACTGAGGTGAGGAAAACTTTCACTAAAGAATGAAAATAATAAACAAAATAAGCTGAAAAGAAAAACTAAAACTAAAAACCTAATTTTATTACAAACCAGATTTATGGAACTTTTCTTTGCAGGGTGGAAGGTTTGCTAGCAAGCTTCTGGGTATCGACGCAAATGATCTGTTCAGTGCTATCGTCAAACCCAAGGTGAAGGTTGGGACAGAGTTCGTGGCCAAGGGTGTGAGTGCTGAGCAGAGTCTGTTCTCAGCACGAACCCTTGCCAAGGCCCTCTATGATCGTGTCTTCAAGTGGTTAGCGACAAAGTGTAACTCGATCCTTGAGAACGGCAATGAACCTGCCTTCTTCATTGGAGTCCTTGACATTTCCGGCTTTGAGATTTTTGACGTAAGTGACCTTCATTTTTGTCTTAATGTGTGTTTGGTGGCCAGAATCAACACATGAGAAATATGTTTAACAGTATAGCGTAACCCGAGGGAGTATTAAAATGCGTGTGTCTGTATAACTTTTGGTTTGTAAAACACCTCTGAATGTGATGAGAGCCGAGGTCTAGGAAATCTTTTTGGGGGAGGGTGAATTATTTTATTTCCCAAGAACCTAAAACATAATTGTTCTTACTAAGTTGGAATAATTTAATTCATCACAGAGTACATATTATTACCAGGTTCAAATCGTAAAATGAGGTTTATATCTTCAGCACAATAGTTTCGAGCAGCTCTGCATCAACTTTTCCAACGAGAAGTTCCAACAGTTCTACAATTACTACACGCTCGGGAAGGTGCAGGAGGAATATAAGAAGGAAGGCATCGAGTGGACTTGTACGGATGTTACTCTGGATTTGCAGCCAACCATTGATTTCTTTGAGAAGGTAAAAACCACTCTTTCCGTATGTTCACTTCACTAATGTAAAATAAAATAAGAACTTTTTGTAATACACTCGTTCAGGACAAATAATTTTACATTGATCTTTTAGTTTGTTTCCTTATTACTTTTTTTTTATACTTAGAGGTCTTATGTGTACATTTAATACAGAAATTGGGTCTCATGCCCATCATGGACGAGGAGACAATGTCCCCCAAAGGGACTGAAAAGTCTTTCGCTGAGAAGCTGAATGCAAACCACCTTGGCAAGACTCCCGTGTTCAACAAGCCTAAGCCTCCCAAGCCTGACCACCCTGAGGACCACTTCACCATCGTCCACTACGCCGGCACCGTCAGCTACAACCTCACTGGCTGGCTTGAGAAGAACAAAGATTCCCTTAATGAGACCGTGGTTGACTTGCTAAAGAACTCTTCCAATGAACTCTGCGTCACCATCTTCGCAGATCACCCCGGGCTGGCGGGCGAACCAGAACCAGAACCAGAACCAGAAGTAAAGAAAGAAAAGAAACCAGCAGAAAAGAAAGATAAGAAAGGTAGGTTATTGTCTGTTTTTATCTCTTGTCTTGAAACTTTTTAGTTGTTTTTGGCTTTCTAATCATAGCTTCCTTTACTTGTATACTTGTCAAATTTACTGTACTGCCAAATGTTTGTAGGAAAGAAATTTTGTGTTAATTTTTTTTCAACATTCCAGAAAAAAAGGGTGAAAAAGAGGAGACTGTCTCCTTCAAGACTGTATCGTCTGGCTACAGGGTAAGTTACTCACTGCCTCTTGAATGCCTGTTGATTTGACGTTTGGCACTTAAACTAATAAAAGAGGTCAATGTTTATGTTTATTGTTTATTGTTTCTATACACAGGAGCAACTAGACAACCTGATCAAGACCCTGAACGCCACTCACCCTCACTTCATTCGCTGCTTTTTACCCAACGAAACCAAGTCCCCAGGTGTGTGATAGCATTCTAATTAATTTGTAAAAGAAACTTATCCATTTTCCTTTAAATACGAAATAAATAGCTGGATTTTTGTTCTCTATTCATTTACTGAAAATAACTCAACATTTTTTATTGTGTTAGGTGCTACAGAATTCTTCGTGTTTTGTTTTGTTGTATAAAGTTTGGCAATTGAAAACTCCCCGGCATTCCCAGGTGTTATTGATGCTGCCTTGGTAATGCATCAGCTGAGTTGTAACGGTGTGCTGGAAGGACTACAGGTCGCCCGCAAGACCTACCCAACCAAGATGATGTACTTGGAATTCAGGAAACGGTTTGTGCTGTTTTGTTGATTAAGAATGCCACGAAAAAAATTCAGTCTTCTGGTGCCAGTGAAAGGTTCAACATAAGTAGATTGCCATTGGTAAGAACGGACTGGGTATAGTGTATCAGGACATTAATTAACTCCTCCTCTACAGGTACAAGATCTTCGCTTCAAAAGAGACAGCCAGCGTTACTGAGAATAAAAAAGCTTCAAAGAAATGTCTCGATAAATCAGGTTTAGCCAAGGATTTCTACCGCGCCGGCAAAACAAAGGTGGGATCAGTTCGAAGACTTAAGATTCTTTGTATAATTTGTCATCAATATGGTAAATCAAATGGGCTTACTGAAATCCAATTAAACTTAAGCATTTTATTTCCAGGTGTTCTTCCGTAGCGGTGCAATAGACTCTCTGGAGGAATTAAGAGAGGAGCGTATCGGCAAGCTGATAGCAATGATACAGGCGTGGATCACAGGCTTCACTACAAGAAAATCTTTCGCCAAACTTGAAGAAAAACGAAAGGCTCTTGTAGTAGTACAACGTAACTTGAGAAAATATATCAAAATGCACAGCTGGAAATGGTATGAACTTTTCGAGGATCTCAAACCTCTACTCAACGTCACTAAGATCGAGGATGAGATGAAGGCACTAGCGGAGACGACTGCTAAGGCGTTGGAGGATCTAGAAAAGGAAAGTAAACGCCGCAAGGAGCTCGAGGTAGACAATGTGAAGCTCCAGGAGGAAAAGTATGACCTAATGGCGACACTAGAGTCTTCCAAGGGAGACATCAAGGAATTCCTCGAGAAACAAGCCAAGTTACAAGCACATAAGGCTGACCTTGAAATAGAGTTGGAGGTTAGTTTTTTCATATACAGTTTATGTAGAGATATAATACAATTTTATGCTATATTGATAGTGATGTAATAATTTATGGAATGTATTTTTCTTCAGGACACAAACAACCGGTTACAAAAAGAAGAGGAAGCTCGCACGGCCGTAACTCAAACCAAAAAGAAGCTGGAGTATAACCTGAACAACATTAAACAGGATGTGGAGGAGATGGAACTGGCGATGCACAAAGCCCAGCACGCCGCGGCTGCCAAGGAACAAGTGATCCAAGGCCTGAAGGAGGAGATGAACAGCCAGGAAGAATTAATCAAAAAAGTAAAGAAGGAAAAGAAACACTTACAAGAGGTGAACCGCAAGACAGCGGAGGACAACCAGAACGTTGAGGACAAGTGCACTCATCTTAACATCCTTAAAAGCAATCTGGAGCAGCACCTTGAAAAGCTCGAAGGCTTCTTGGATCATGAAAAGAAACTCCGCAGTGCTGCCGAGAGAGAGAAGAGGAAATCAGAGAGCGACCTCAAGATGACTCAAGCAGCGGTGTCTGAGTTCAACCGGACCCGGAAGGAACTGGAACAAAACATTGACCGCAAGAACAAAGATGTATCAGCCTTAACCCTTAAAGTGGAGGAAGATATCCAACAGATTATGAGGCTCTCAAAACAGAACAAGGAAGTGGAGAAGCATCAGGGAGAGTTGGATGCTGAGATCCTTCAAGAACGCCAAACACGCTCCGTCGCCGAGACAGCCAGGGTCGCTCTCACCCACGAAGTGACAGAGTTGACCAACCGTTTAAATGATGCTCAAGCAGTCGCCACAGCACAGATCGAGATGAATAAGACTCGGGAAGCAGATGTTGCCAAGCTTCGTAATGATTTGAAGGACAAAGCCATCCATTACACAGCCACCCTCGCCCAGCAGCAGAAAAAGCACAATGAAGCACTGGAAGGAATGGCAGAGCAGATTGATGATCTTAGCAGGTCGAGGGCAAGGTGAGTGTTAGTTAGGTTGCAACACTACAGGGATGAATTCTGATTCTAAGGGGAAACTCATCCAGTGTGATAAACCAAGTCCATATAAAACAGGGCATACCTTAGAAGAATAGAGAAAGGAAGCAGAGTTACAGCACAGTGAAAATGCGAAAACTTATTCGTAATAGTGCACATCAGTAGATTAAGGTTACGTAAAAGATAGATACAAGAGGTGTGTGTGTGTGTGTGTGTGTGTGTGTGTGTGTGTGTGGGTGTGTTTTGTGTTGATACTCAATATTTCTTTCCATCACAGGGTGGAAAACGAGCGAGATGCCGTGAAGAAAGAATTAGAGTCTGCCAAGCATGCAATGGACAGAATCCTTCGTGGGGAGGTAAGTCACACAGACCGTCACCAGGCCACTCAGCCACCTTAAACCCGCTGCTGAATGAGACCCTTTACACAAGCAGGACATGACTGAGTTGTTCATTAAATTAGAATAATTGCCTTTATTTATACTTCCTCAGTCTGACGCCGAGAAGACAAACAAGCTACTACAGCATCAGCTACTCGAGATACAGACCAGATTCGACGACGCCATCAGATCGCTTAGTGACTTAGAATCCACAAAGAAAAAGCTGATCGCTGAGAACAAAGACCTGGTGAGGCAGCTGGACGATACCGAGAATCAGGCGGAGCTTCTATCCAAAGTTAAGATGTCCCTCGATAGCGATCTGCAGGAAACCAGGATTGTTGCCGATGAGCAGCGACAGGTGAGCTTTTATCTTTATCCTTGTTATGGTTTGATGCAGCATTTGTTATATCACGTTAGTTTTGTATCACATGTAATCATTTGTAACCTTTAATTATGTTGTGTTGCGTAGCTGTACACCATGACGCTGGAGAAGTACCGCAGCGTGGAACACAACATTGGCAGCCTAAAGGAGAAGCTGGAAGAGGAATGTGATAACAGTAAAAATCTCCAACGATTATTAGCTAAAGCTTATGACGAATCAGCTATGTGGCAGTCTAAGTATGAGATAGAGGGTGTGGCCCGGTCCGAGGAGCTGGAAGCTGCTCGACAGAAGCTGTCCTATCGTGTGGAGGAGTCTGAGGCAAAGATTGAGCAACTTGTCATCAAGAATGCAAGTCTGGAAAAAATAAAGCACCGCACCGCTGTGGAACTGTTGGAGATTCAAAAAGAGCTGAAGAGCACCAAGGCCTTGGTTGATGCCGCTGAGGAGAAACAGAAAAACTTTGAAACCACCGTCGAGGAGTGGAAGATCAAGGTGGATAACCTTACTACTGAACTCGAAGCTTCACGGAAGGATTGCAAAAAACATGCAGCCGATAATTCCAGAATCAACGCAGCTTACAAAGAAACCTTAGGCCAGGTAGACTCCCTGCGTCTCGAGAACAAAGGTCTTGCTCATGAGATCAAAGACCTCACGGACCAAATCGCGACCAATACTGACACTCAGCATAAATTCCAATTAGCTTTTAAACGACTCAAAGGCGAAAAGAATGAGTTACAGTCTGATTTGGAGGAAGCTGAGGCCGCTTTGGAACAAGAGGAGACCAAAGTCCAGCGTGGCCAATTGGAGCTCAATCAGATCAAACAAGAGATGGACCGCCGCATCGAAGAAAAAGAAGAGGAGTTTGAGAAGGGCAGGTAAGACACTTCCATGAATGTATGTTGTACTGACATAACCTCCATATGAGTTTGTTGTAATCACCTTCCTTACAGTATGTCAATGTCACACTCCTTACCCACCCAGTTAAGTCTTTATTTATGTTCTGTAAAAGCCGGGGAGAGAGTTTCATGCGATTAACATTGGGGTTATCTTGCATTAAATAAACTGAATAACTTACAGAATAGCACAACTATTCGAGTTCAGTGTAAGAAGAGTTGCAATTCAGTTATTTTGAGGGAAGTGAAAATATTTCGTCTTGAAAACAGTAAAGCAGGAAAGTTTTTCTGCCCTTGGAGGAGGCGAGGACGGTCTTACACCACCCTACTCCTTGACTTTTTGCTTTTTTTCTCAGGAAGTTCTACATGAGCTCCATAGAGTCACTGAGGGTTTCCCTCGAGACAGAAGTTAAGGACAAGGCCGAGGCAGTGTATTTGAAAAAGAAAATGGAATCAGAAGTCCACCAACTACAAGTCAACCTTCAGCACACCAAGGAAGCCAATAATGACCTTCAGAAAGCTAACGAGAGGATGGAGAAAGAAAACGAAGACCAGCAAGCCAGGTTGAAGGAGAGTGAGCGTGTGATATCCCAGCAGCGGGACCAGCTGGCTACCATCGAGCGTCGCATCGGCTCCCTGATGGCGGAGCTGGAGGAAGCTCACACCCTCCTGGAGCAGGCAGATCGTAGCCGCCGCAACGCAGATGTCAACCTCACTGACGCCAACGACTACATTCGCAAGTTAACTACAGATAACGAGAACTTAGTGTCCTCGAAGGAGAGGTTGG
>JAPQNM010000006.1:16937186-16938921 GCA_029783475.1 Metacarcinus magister
ATTACACCACCACATCATCATCATCATCATCATCAGCAGCAGCAGCAGCATCATCATCACCTCATCATCATCATCCACCTGCTTCTCCCGTTCCTCTTCTTAAGTTACAGCAGGATGAGCGCCTCTCTCGTCCTTTTAAGCCTCCACCGCACCACACACTGCCATGCCTATATACCGACAGACGACAGTGCCCCCTCTCCTCTCCTCATCCTCTCCTCCTCTCCCCATCCCTCCATCCCTCCAGTCTCCTCGTTTGACTCTTCCTCCCTCCATCTACCACCATCTCTCTTCTCTCTCTTCCCTCCTCCGTCATTTGTACCTTTATTCCTTCCTGTCCTATGTCCTCGTACTGTGCCAGCTTACACTGTGCAGACCAGCTGATCCATTTTTCCCACACCCCTCCATTCCCTCCCTCTCTCCTTCCTCCTACAAACGTGATATGGTAGTTATTTTCTCCCCCATTCACGAGTTAGACATTGAAGATGACCTCACCCTCCTTCCCTCCTCCTTCTTCCTCCTCCTCTCCCTCTTCCTCCTCCTCTACGTGCGTCTTTCACGAGGACTGAGTGTTTCAAGGGACTTATAAGGAGACTTGTAGGTTATTCTTATCCATCCTTTGGCTATGAGAATGAATTAAGATATTACTCTCCTTCGTTCTTGGGGTCTTGTCACACGCTCTCTCCTCACTCTCTTCTCCTAGCGTGTGAAGACCTCTTAATGTTGCTTCAGATTTGTGTTGGTTTATAATGCAATGGTGAAGAACTGTTTGTATATGTTCTGTTCTTTATGATTTGTATGTGAATGATATGACTTATGAATATAGTTTACATAATTGATTTAACGGTCTCTTGGTGGTGTGGTGTTGTTGTTTTCCTGTTATTGTTTGTTGTCTGTGAATGTAGGCTGATGTTGGACAGGTGGCTGAAAAAAACAACAATTGAAGTAGTTATTTTACAATACTTGGCACAGGTTTGATCTCTTGCTTGATGAACGGAGGCATATACAGATGACTATCTAGGGTGTATCGTTATCGTTCCATGACAGTGTGTTTCTGTAAGCCAGAGGGCGGAAACAAAGCAGACCTAACAAGTTTCTGTATATCCTGAGCTGCTCTTACCTTCTCATAATACCGTGTCCACACTCAAAGGATGGCTCGGTTGGCGTACGATTGAGTCCTGCACATGTTCACAATGTCTATGTAAACAACAGACACGCGCTGTCACATGAACCAAATTATGTCATCTCAGAAAGGGCGGTAGATTGGTCATTAGGGTGGTTGAATTTATATTTGGTTATTTGGTTACATACGCTAAATAACCTAGCTTACAAAGAATACATGATAACACAAATTTTGCGCATTGCGCAACACACTAACTAGAGCCCGTCATACAGGGCAGTATCGCCTGTGTCCTTGTGTGGTGGGAAGGGTGGCGGCCAAGGCTCGTGCCAGGACGTGGTGAGTAATACTGGTGAGAGAGTCCGGGGTGAACATCAGGGTGGTGTCCTCTTTGTCCTCAAGCAAACCAGGACACATTTGTGTATCTCACTGTTCATCATGTCTCTTGCTGGGTGACAAGCGAGGATGGAATGTAGCCTTAGTTGATGACTGTGCTTAGCGCGTGACTGATATCCTCCCACTAGCCTGGTATTACGTGGTTGGCTCTACAGGCTGAATACAAAGATGTCTCTACTACTATGATATCCTACTATATAGATCGATTTAGTTAATTTAAAG
>JAPQNM010000006.1:16939021-16954021 GCA_029783475.1 Metacarcinus magister
TTTCTTCGTTACAGTAAATAGTTATATTGTTTCTATGAAATATGTAATTGGATGATGGTGGTCTAGCCATTACATACGGGGATAAAATTGGAGAAGTTTTACAGTGTTACATTGAATTAATTTATAAATTTGTTTTAGTGCATAATATTCTTAGTTGAAAATTTGTCTAGTGTTATTGGCTTATACTGGCCTCAAATATTGAGGATATCCTTTACAGCTTGTCTCCTTATGGGGACATCTTTCCATTTCCCAAACATTCTGTAGCCTTTCATGAATTTATAAGCCTTAAGATATGTACTCGCAGGCCTTTCAAATAAGCCCTGTGATACTAGGGAAGATGGCCTAAAAAGCTGTGGAGTAGAGAGTTGTGACACCTTTGGCTCATACCTTTGCCTTTTGTACTGTATGGCTTGCTGCCATAATGTTTCCATTGTGTTGTGTGTAGGGAGCATCTATATAATTGTTCCACATTTAATACATCTTTATTGGTTCCTCTGTTAATTTTCTCATATGGATCTGGTAGAAGTGATATATTATTATTTTAAGACAAAACCCCCATAATACTACTGACTGTCTGAGACCTGGGTGGAGAGCATGTGAGAGGAATGTGGGACAAGGCAGTCTTCACAACACCATCTCTGTCTTTGCTCAATTTTTCTCTCCTCTACATCAAGCTCTACTGTTTGGTTAAAAACAGTGGCTGAAGCCTTGATGCCCTTTATCTTCCTCAGAGATCCCTTTGTCTATTTTTTTATATAAAATAACAGCTACTGTTTTCAGGGGTCCTTGTGCCGTTCCAAGACAAAACGCTTGGATTATCATAGGTGTGTACAACAGTGATATACAAAACAAACAAACAAAGGCATTTATATAAGATACAGAAAAATGGGTTTCACAGGTGAACACTGTTTTCCCAGTGATAGAATATTGTTTTTCGAGGTCCATGTTTGTTATAGACTGACGTAGCTGCCCTCAGCAAGAGAACAATTTGTCTATGCTTCATTGTGAATGCTTGCTGCAATCACTCCATTTGTCACATATTAATGCTATGTATATTTTAAGACAAATTTAAAGGATATATGCTCCCTTTCTTGGTTTCAGAGTAAGGAAGCATTTAGGAGGCGAGATAGTTCATAGCCATAATCTGCAAAGGGAATTGTAACTTGAAAAATCACTTAAATTGATGCCATGACTGTGCTGGCTTCACCAATTAGCTTCAGTGGTGATGTTCAGCACTTGAGCACTGTTACAGGCCAGGTTCATCCTCCCCATGCTGGACTGTCACAGGTGAGAACCACCACATACCTCATGTTTTATGTCTGGATGGGGCATAAGGCAACTTTTTGTCTTGTGATTACCTATAGCTGTGATAAGATATTTTTTTCACCCTCACCACTCTTGAAATACGAAAGTGAGATGTGTTAATTGGTAATCTAATAACACACATATATAATCCATTGAAAGCTGTTATATATAAATACATATGATATTGTACATGCATATAAGGTGCCGCCAGGCAGATCATCCCTTGATGGACTTTTTTGTTGAGATGTAAACCAGTTTTCAATTTCAATTATTTAATTTGATTTGGTTAAAAGTATCTTGGTAAAACAAACTAAACATTTTATATGATAACAGTATATCGGTCTGACTCATGTGCTGCTCACTTAGTCACCCTTGTACATCACAATAATAACTTCTGAAAACACTTATGAGTCTGTCTACCTTGATTTGAATCATGTCCTGTCCTCTTAGAGATGAGAACAAGGCTGATGAGAATTACATTTTCATTGGTGGTGATCACTGGATTACATGTAGATACTGTAATAGCAGTACTTGAAGAAATTGATAGAATTTTCGTAGTAAGACTCCTTAATAAAAGTGGACTTTATAGGAATGTCTAGATTAATGCATCAATTTAACACTTCTATATAATTACACAGCAATAGTTTGACAGAAAGAAACTAATACAGTATAAGGAATACAACAAATTTTCATTATGAAATAAACAGTATGGAAATGCTCAAGGAAAGTGATCCCCAGACTTCAGGATTCCTTAACGTTGGAGATTTTTATCAAGAAAACTTTTTTTCAACAATTCAAGATTCAAAACTTTATTTGGCAAATCCAATTTTGAAATTATGTAATGAACATCAGCATTGTCAGTATATACTGTGAACAGTACCAGTTCGAGAACTGAGCCCTAAGAGACTCCACAATCACGGTTCATCGTGAGAAAGTCAAATTAATTGCAAGATGTATTTTCACCTGCCGAGATATGGCTTCTTATACTTGCTCTGTGGGAGCAGTGCTTATGTATTTTTATTAATTAATTCATTAATTTACTTAATCATTAATCTTTATTTATTTGCATATGCTTCTGCCATCAATTTCGTTGATAATAGATTATAAAGATCAGTGAGCTAGTAGTAGATCGGTCCTCCATTGATGTTACTGGTGTGGGTGTCAGTGCTTCTTTTCATCTTAAAGGAAAAGTTCGGGGTAGAGCAGTTTGGTGTTTTCAGTTGGCAGAGAATTCCAAAAGTTTAGGACCTGAAAATATAGAATCCTAATTGTAGTTATTGATCTAGAACATAGTAAGTCTGTGGTCCATATTTAAGACAGACAAGTTATTACATTTTTTGTCCTGCCATCACCAAGTACATTCTCATGTCAAGCTAACGAGGCTCACATGTTTAATTCATATGGGAATGGTGTGCAATAAGCTAAGGGGTTTCCAAAACTAGGATTGTTTTGTGTCGTTTTCATAGTCATTTGTTTTCTCGCTAGTGAGTAAAACCACTACTTCTGTTATGTTTGATTTCTTATACAAAAAATAAAATAAAATTAGGTAGATCTTTACTAAGGACTGTATCAATAACTTTTTTTTATTTGTACTTGTCAGCCTTATTTCTAGGAAATTCCTGAGTAGCACAAAGCCATAGGCAGTATACGATGCACATCACGTCATGAGGTATCCTTGTCTATTGTCTCATTAAGCATGAATAAAAGTTTGATGTTTGCTCAGATTGAGAAAACACTTGAAGGGAAATTTTCTCCTTAAACTTTTCAAGTGAGTTGTTCCTATAATAGATGACAAGTGTTAGTTTGACGTCTTAGATCATTACCAGAAGACATTTAGCGTGGCCTTCCTTACCTGTTTGTCCACTGGCTGCATGGTGGGGGTTGTGGTGATAGACAAATAGCGGAGAGGAGCGTTGGGTGTAACAGGAATCCACCTGAAGCCCAGAGTGCCATTGACAGTCGGGTTCCTAAAAGGGGAGGAAGGTCATTTCTGCTTCACACTTCCTTTTGACTTTCGTATACTCACACTTCATTATATACATTTTATGAATAATTAAACCTAAACACATTCAAACACTTTGTACCCCGTGGCAGCAAAATTGGTCCAAAGTGTCAGGAAGATCTCCTGTACGTGTAGATCTTGTGGACGGTGCAGGGGCTCCAGTAGCTCAGTTAACTGGAACAGGTACATAATGTCGTCCCGCGTGTCCCGCCACTGTAAAACAAGAGGCGATTGTTTGTGTCTCTAACTAATGGAGCCATTCCTCGCCTTTGGGGCATTATCATCATTATCATCATGGGTACCTAGGGAAACCTGGGGAAGATAAACTGTGGGAAGGCAGATGTCACAGTGGCCCTGTGTCCCGCCCTAATGGATTAATTTCCACCACAGGGTCAAAGGCCAATGCGACAGGGAGATGAGCGCCTACGCTACGCGCAGCTATAGCGTGTGCCCCCACTTTTATTATTTTTTCATCATCATTATCCTCTTTGATTCCACTGCAGGACAAATCAATCAATCAATCATTGGGGGCATACGCCGAGGGGCGTGTCGCCTCACCAACCCTACGACGTCAGCTCTGGCATCACCCCGTGCAAGTCCCCTATGCAAGCCCCTTTCCCATACCAATTAACTCCCAGCAGGGAGCATCGACTTGCCCCATCCACGAACTTTGTGGGCACCCTCCTTGGCCTCTCCACTCTGGGTTATGTCTTTCAGAAAGAACCCGAGAAGCAGGATCAGCTTTCTGGATAACAGTGCTACATGCCGTTGACGTTGGTGGACTATGTGATCGATCTTCCTAGTACCCCTGGCATTGCTATACCAAGTCCAGTGGTACAGCTCTGGTCTTTGATATCAAAAACCTGCAATTCTCAACCTTCTGAATTTTGCAAAACTCAGAAGGAGAGAGCTGTTGGTGTTCTGGTACCAGAGCCATGGGGACCAACACATAACTCTCTCAATGTCAGTGACAGCATTGAAGTCGCCCAAGACAACGAGTGTGTCCCGGCGGGGGCATTGATCCAGAACAGAGTCAAGTTTAGCGTAGAACATCTCTTTCGTGTCAGCCCCAACACACCTAGGTAGGAGTGTAAACTGCAACAAGAAACATGAAGCCCCAGGTGTGCTTCAGCCTCAATCGCATTATACTGCTCATCAACCGGAATAGCCTCAACGATGGACGGCTGCAGTCTGCTAGAGACGCCTATAGCTACTCCCTTAAGACGGGCACCATTGCTCATGCTGGACCAGTAGCAGGTAAAACCTCTACTACTGATCTCGCTACTGCCAGGCCTCCTCGTCTCAGAGAGTCCCACTATATCCATCCTCAGCCTACTGAGCTCATCCAATAGTTGAGGCAGTCAGTGGTCCTCTGAGAGGGTTAGTATGTTCCAAGAGCCCACACGCAGAACCCGCCGGAGATTTACACCCGAGCTAGTTCGGCGAGTAGGCATCTCCCAAGCTTCTCCACTCCTCTCTAACATTTTTGGGATATCTTAACTCAGATAACTGTTGTAAACCTGTCTCTCTTAGTGAAGGAAAAATAGTGCTTAAAATGATTAATATACTCACTTTGCCTCTTGATGGATGTGTTCGTGAATATCGACAAGATGGACTTCTCGAGGCGGTGATGAAACTCGTACATGAAGGTTTTGGTGTTTTGGTTTTTGGCATGGAACTCAACGGACTGTGCACTGTGAACCCTGAATACTTGGTCCCCGACAATCTTATAGGAAAACAGGTTGAATTATTATGCCTTAAATTAAGTAATTTTAGTGGAAGTGGTATATATATATATATATATATATATATATATATATATATATATATATATATATATATATATATATATATATATATATATATATATATATATATATATATATATATATATCACATATATACACACACACTACCTCTCAAACTTACATTCGTGACAGCAAACTCATCGTCCATCGTCACATTGAGGTCGGTCATGTAGTTGAAGAACACTCGCCGAGCCAGGTAGACGGGGTTCTCCTCCTCTGTCACTCCAAGCAGGATTGGTCCTACTTTATTGAAGTTGGTGTTTAGCTCTTGTAATGCTTCTTCACCAGTCTTGCTGAAGAGTCCTATGGTCGAGGATTTATTCAGAGATGATATGTCATTTTTTCATTTTGAAAACAATGAGTTTGAACGTGACCAATCAATAATCTTGAAGGAATATTTGCTAAACTGTGAACTTCCCTACTTATCTTTCTTTTAGTCACCATCACAAGTCTGACCTATGACGTCGACACACATTTAGTGGTGAAGAAATTCATACCTGCGCTGATTAGGTTACCATCATCATGTGCCGCGCCGATCATCATGTCCACCTTGCTATACTGGCCAGACTTGATTAGGGCGGCCGGATGGTCCGGCAAAAAGATCCCGTCCACACAGGGACCGACCGTCAGGGGTAGATCGTACCACCCCTACAGGAAGATTTGCCATTTATATTATTGGGTTGTTAATGAAACGGTAACAGAACAACAACTCTGAAGGACTGGCAAAGACGATATAAGTGTATATGACTGATTATTTGCTACTAACACTGAGGCTCTCTTGTGCCTCCACCAGGTCCTTAGTGGTTGCGGTCTTGAAGCAGGCCAAGAGTTCGTGGCTCTCTTCGCCAGTACAGTTGAGTGCCTTGCTGATGCTGATGGCACCCTTCCTGGAGGAGCTGATGCAGGAAAGAAGTGCTGTTCCTGATTGGAGAATAGCCCGCTGGAAGAGTCCTGCGCAGAAAGAGTCATTGATGGTTATAGGATTATCTGAGAATTTATAGGGAGAGTCTCTTCTTAGTTTTAAACCATTGGTATAGAGACATTCAACAACTCGCTTATCATGGTACAAATATGGTATAGACTTGGAAGAGGGACTAACTTTGTGTCACAAATGCCAGTATTGGTCCTAAAAGTATCCTATTTTGATTTTTGGTTGTGTGTGTTATGAGTACATTGATTGTTTGCGTTGTGTAAGTATATATGTGGTTCAATGTCAATGTGGCTGTTTGTGATTTTGTACATAAATGTGAGTGTGTGCATGTTCGTGTATGTGAAGCAGTTCCATGTTTACCTCAAAGAAACTAGATAGATGACATTTCCATACCATAAAACACAACTATGGAGACAAGTTATGGGAAACGAGATGTAACAGAAGTGCGAGCTAGAGAGCAATTAAACATGTGTCTGCTCCAAACATTTCAAGCAATGGACAAAAAATGGGTCTTCCCAAGCACAAAAACCAAGAATGCTTCACTTACAATGACTGGGAAAAGCAACCTCACTCAGAATGTTATACAAAGCTAGTCTTCAACTATTAGTGCAGATGTTGCAACTACCTTTGCAGCATTTGTCTTGGTGATTGTCACTCCTACTAGCACTGAACGCTACTCAGATCCATATAGGATGACAATAATAATTTTTTTTTATCATGAATATTATTATTATAACTATCTATCTGCATCAAAACATTGCATGATGCAGTTTTTGTGTCATCCTAGTTGTAGCTATATAATCATGTCGACAGTGTTTTACACAAGAAAAAGAATATTCAAATTTTTAGTTCCTTTTTGGAGTCTGCGAAATACAGTTATTACATTACTGCCTGCAGGCAAAAGAAGTGCAACATCCAAGACTTGTGTTCAATTGTTGAACGTCCCTATTGGAAACGGTGAAAAAGTATTGAAGTAATCTCGGTGCTTCCCTACCTGTAGAGCTCGGGGAGAGGACATGGAAGTGAGCCGAGATTCCTCCGGCGCTGATCCCGAAGATTGTGACTTGATTAGGGTCGCCGCCCAGGTCCTTGATGTTTTCTTGCACCCAGCGGAGTGCCAGAGTTTGGTCCTTGAGGCCCAGATTACCAGGCAGAACACTGTCCCCCGTTGAGAGGAAGCCTGTAAGTGGAGTGCAATAAGATATGAAAAGAGGATTTTGTCTTGCATCACTTGTTGCATTGCAATATTAGGCGAAGCTATAGAGAGAGCGCAAAGTGACGGTTCGATTGGAGGTTGATGGCCAGTGAATGCTTCCTAGAGCATGTGAGAGGTTTACTGTTGCTGTTACGGAAGTAATATGAAATTGATAATATCGATCGTTACAACACGAACCTTGACGACATGGTGTACAACACATTTGCATTACGCACAAAGATCGGAAGTTACCAGCGCCCTTCCACACACACACACATACCGAGGGCGCCTAGGCGGTAGTTCATGGAGACCAACACAACGTCTTTCTGCATTAGCGGCGCTGGTGATCCTCCCTCTGCTGCTTGACCAACGAAGAAGGCACCTCCGTGAATGTACACCATCACAGGCAGGTTGGAAGAATATGGCTGGAAAAAAAAGCATATATATATATATATTTATATATATATATATATATATATATATATATATATATATATATATGTTGGATAATTGCACATTAACGTTAATGGGCAGTGTATTTCTTACTGGGCAAGCCAACTTGCTCATTAACATTAATGGACATTTTGTTGCCCATTAACCTAACCTAACCTAACCTAACCTAACCTAACATAACCTAACTTAAACTAACCTAAACTAACCTAACCTGATCTAACCTCTATAAATTTTGCCATTAACGTTACTGGTTGCCCACTAGCGTTAATGGGCAAGTTATTACAAGTGGGCAGTCCCGTCTGCCCATTATGATTAATGGGCAAAATGCCCTTGCCTATTAACGTTAATGTGCAATTATCCCTATTGAGCACAACATATATATATATATATATATATATATATATATATATATATATATATATATATATATATACACACACACACACACAAAACAAATTAAATGAGGTACAGGAATCTGATTTTCTAACCCTCGGCGTGTAAACGTTGAGGTAGAGACAGTCTTCCTGGCCCTCGAGGGGATACTTTTTCAGAACGAAAATTGAAGTTTGTGGACACATGGGGATGGGCAGCGAACCATTCTTGATGCCACTCCAGGATGGGGCAGGCTCGGGATCCTAAGGAAAGACAAGAAACACTGTCACCCGTTGTTGGGGTTTGCTGGAAACACGGAGCAGCTCCCTGCGTTGGCATGGTTTTTCGCGGAAGCAGCGACGCCTCTCACCTTGAAGCGAAGTGGCCCAACGGGTGGCTTGGCGTAAGGGATAGTTTTGAAGCTGTAGTACACACGGCCATTGATGGCTTCCTCTCGCAAGCCCCTTATAGCGCCCTGTTTCAGTGTAACCAGCTCCGTGGGCTGCTCGCCCGCAACCACCGCCACCGCTGCCGCCATCACCGTCACCAACAGTATCATCCTGTGTGGAGAAACGGAAACCTGAAAATATATTGCGCTGCGCGCCATCGCACATGCCTCACGTCACAGACAAAATGTATCTGTTGAAATATTTGTTTGTCCTTCAGGCTGTGTCAACAGTTGCTGAGAAACACCCGATGAAATAAAAGTCTTACAATAGATGTACCCGACCATAGGATTGAAAATTAAATAAGTTAAGTACATCGGATTGTAAGGTTTTAACATCATCTACCTATGTATATATATATATATATATATATATATATATATATATATATATATATATATATATATTAGGATAATGAATAGAGCAAGATGGCGCCATAGCTACAGTGATCTAAAGAAGCAGTATAGGTGGTTTTTTCTTGCCCGTGTATCCACAGGTTGTATAAGAACATAAAAACATAAGAAAATAAGGTATATTTATTTCCTGTGGTGGGGCTAGTGGTGATGGAAAGGTAGCTTGGACAAAACTGAATCCCCTAATTTATTATGGTTGCAACTTTAAGAAAAGAAAAAAAAATAAATAAAATATATATATATATATATATATATATATATATATATATATATATATATATATATATATATATATATATATATATATTATGGTTGCAACTTTAAGAAGATATATATATATATATATATATGTACATACATATATATTTTTTCTTCTTAAAGTTGCAACCATGCAGAGTGGCGTTTGGTCCCTATTTATATATAGGATCAATGACAGTAAAGAGAATGTAGGTTATGTTAGGTACAGCGAACCTCAAGGTACAAGAAATCATTTGTACCTAGGAGCATAATAGTATTCAATCATATATTTTCAAACTAATCTCTTGGATACATATGTATAACACTGTAAGAACATGTAATTTATAAATAGTATTAGTGTCACAAAAGCCTAAGTGCAATAAAACAATATACTAATCATCTTTGATGAAATACATCAACAACAACAACATTCAACTTCACACTTAAATAGTTAGAGGTTCTCGCTGGAGCTTGTAGTGGTAACAGCAAAGTTGAATGCAAATTTAAAAGTAAAAGCAAAAGCTGATCAGTTTAACAGCAAAGTTAACACCAAAGTCGACACTTAAGTCTAAAGATTACTTAGACAGTAAGTCCTGCATACGGCCCCTGGACACATGGAGAGGAGAAGGGTTAATGCCCACGCCACCCGTTACCCGTGTGTTGCCAGTAACGAATTTTTGATTCATTAGAAGTTTATGGTATTTATACATTACGGACTATGTAATGTATATCCTGCTGGGATATACAGGGGATTAGTTTTTGGGAAGCATCCATGAATAGTATTTCCTCAATTTTTCAGTAAGTTTTGCAGTCTACAGTTCTGCTGCCGGTTATAGGTTAGTTCACCGTCATGCATGCCCTTATTATGCATCAACACTGTGTTATAATGCCATATGATACCATCTCTGTGAGAAATTATTTTTTTTACAAAAAGTAGTGTTATTGGAAGCAGCCGCGGCACGTGGCAATATTACTCTCACTCTGAGGTAGGAATGCTTTAGCAACGTATCACACAGACAAAGATGAAATCAATTTGTCCCTGAACTGTTAACGAGTCTTTATATAACGTAGTACCTGAGCACCGAATGGAGTGGAGGAGGAATGTTGCTGCCACGCCTGCCTGGGACGGAGTGGGTAAGGTGTCTCTCCCTCCTAATTATATAACTCCCCTTCTCTCTCTCTCTCTCTCTCTCTCTCTCTCTCTCTCTCTCTCTCTCTCTCTCTCTCTCTCTCTCTCTCTCTCTCTTTCTCTCTCTCCTGATGAAGAACCAGACACGTGGTGGTCTGGTGTTAAAGCAAACTTTTCCTAGAGTGGCCTGTGGATAACAGGATAGTAGCCAGGGGGTAAGCGAGTATACTGGGAAAGAAAAGTTTCACAAATAACTGTTTATTAGTGAGCAAGATAACTTGTACTTTAACATTCAATATTCTGTATTTTTCTTTCAGAGATGAATGAATAATTAGCTCTTTCTTTGGAGTAGAATAAAAGCTAGATTGCATTGGTTAGTAACTGCATAATAAAAGAGCACAATTAATGCCGCAATTTTAATGTAAAATTAAAAAGTTACGTCAAAATAATTAATTTTTTTAGTTTATTTTCCTCAATAAGAAACAAAACATTATAGAAACATTTTAGAAAAATCAGAAAACAATTATAATAAGAAGTGAACAATTATAATAAGAAGTGAAGTAAGAAGTGAAACTACAAAAATTTCCTCCAAAAATTATAGCGTGCTGAAGCTATGACAACGTTACAAGTTTTTAATAATTCATACATTCTTGTGCCTACACCGAACACCTTCCGTAGTGTAGAGTGAATAAGGAACAAATCTGTTCTCTCGCTGGGTAATGCAGTGGGACAGGGATCATCATCAACTCTTAAAGTTCGTCTTCGAGGAAACGTTCTGGGTAGAGCAGCTTGTTATTCTTGGTCGGCAGAGAATTCCAAAATTCACGGTCCTGCAGTGGAATGAAATTAATACATGAATGTTTCTCTTATTTGCTATAGATACTATGACATAAAAGATGTCATATCTATTAAAAAAAATTTGAACATAAAGTTTCCTACAAAATATATATATATATATATATATATATATATATACATATATATATGTATATATATATATATATATATATATATATATATATATATATATATATATATATATATACATATATATATATATATGTATATATATATATATATATATATATATATATATATATATAAATGTATACATAAATATATTCTTAATGACCAATTAGGTTTGTCATTAACAAACTGTCATCAAGTAACTTTGAATATTTCATTCACATTAACAACACAGTAGACAGATTCTTTAAGAACAAATTACTTAGGATACTGGAATGTTCCTTAAGAACGTTGAACGATATATAATAAAAAAAAATGTTGTGAGAGACAGATTTGTGATTTACAGAATGAGAAGTTGGGGTGTCGTGGTGAAAATGTTGAAGTCATAGAAGTTCATAAGTTTTCAGGAAACTCAGCATGATTCTAAAATCACGATACAGATGTGACAGAGGGAAGCATCCTCTTGAGAGGTCACCTTTGCGTCTGAAGATGAATGTATACATGTACAATCCTAACGTTTTACCAGTCTTGATATGTTGATCAGATGTAGGAAAAAATAAGCGACATATTAACATAAAGCATAATGAATTATGCAACAAATGAAAATTAGACTCACACTTGCCGCCATAAATGTAGCATAGAGAGAAATGTTAAGTGACAACAGATGGAAGAAATTAAAGCACGACGAAAATTTGCATGAGAGAATATAAAGAAACGAGCAGCAGAAAAAAAACTTAGGTGGTAATGATGATGATGATGATGATAATGATAATGATAATGATGATAGTGGTGGGGGTAATTGTTAGGATGACGTAAATTTTGATAAACCAAGAGTTGGTCGCCTGCTCTTACCTGGCTGTCCACCGTCTGCATGGTGGGGTTGGTGGTGATAGACAGGTAGCGTATTGGCCCTTCTGCTACTATGGGACTCCATCTGAAGCCTAGAGTGCCGTTGATGGTCGGATTCCTGGTGGAGAATAAACGTCAGTGTTGCGCCACAATTATCCTTTGACTTGTACTCAGAAACACAACGGACGTATGGCGCTGATAAGCTGTCAAGACCTTACTTCACATTTTTGGAAGGAAAATGAAGCCTCACGTACCCTGTGGAGGCAAAGTTGGTCCAGAGGGTCACGAGGATCTCTTGCATGTGTAGGTCCTGTTGGCGGCTCAAGGGCCCATACGGTGCAGAGAGATCGAAAAGGAACAGCATATCATCTCCGTGACCGGCCACTAGAACATAGAAGAGTTAATGGCCTAAATTTTGTCCTTTCTCTACTAGAAAAGGAAAGCTGCCTTACCCATACTATTGGCTTTAAATAGTGTGAGGCTCAGTATCGTAAATTGTGTTGTTCTGGCTTGCTTTAAGTCCCTTCAAAGGCTTGTCATATACGCACTCATAATGATACTCTGTCGTGTCTAAGACAGCATGGTTTGTGGAAGCTTTAATGACTATCACTAACGTGATAGGTACCTAGGGAAACCTGGGAAAAGTAAGCTGTGGAAACTCAGATGTCACAGTGGCCCTGTGTCCCAAGGTAACGGATAAATTTCCACCATAGGCTCAAAGCCAATGTGTCAAGAGATGAGCGCCCCCAACTACGCGCAGCTACAGTGTATGCCCCCACTTTGCCGTACTAACGTAAGAGATAAGTGACAAGTGAACACTGGGATATATAACATGATAAATATACACTGTCCTGTACTGTAAAGCTTAAAAGATTAGCTTTATTTCTCCCCAGTTGCCTTCATTTTTTTTAACTGCATTGTTCTACCGCATGGTAGGGTTCTGGAGTTACTTACTTTTTCTCCCCTGAGTAGCGTTCATGATAAGCGACATGGCCGACTTCTCAGGATAATGGTTAAACTCGTACATGAATGTCTTGATGGAGGGATCCTTGGCGTGAAACTCAACTGCTTGTATGCTGGGTTTTTGGAAGTAACGGTCTCCAACAAGCTTTGGATTAAAAAGAATTATATATATGCGTGTATATATGTACACACACACACACACACACACACACATCATCGAAAGATATAAGTCATAAATAAACAAACACTTTTCTGAACCTCATTTATGATTCATGCACAATAAAATTCTGGCCTTCGCAGTTTGTCCTACTTACTTTAGTGAGAGCTAACTCGCTATTTAATGTCATGTTGAAATCTGTGTTGTCGTCCACATCTTTGAGTATCATGCGTCGAGCCAGGTAGACGGGATTCTCCTCCTGCGTCAACAATAGCATGATTGGGCCATTCTCCGAGAAGTTGTTGTTCAGCTGCTGAAGCCGTTGTATCCCTTGCTTGTTGAACAGACCTGTAAACAAAGTAATTTATTTCAAGGTGGAGGAACCAATTGTTGTTGTACTACGTTTAATACTAATCACTCCTACAATGATATTTCATATTAAATGTTAATTTTCAAACTAGCTGTTTCCAGGGTACAAGACGAAAACATTCGCTGCATACCTCTGTCTCATTCCTTTATTTCCATTCTTGGAGTGTCATATGGTCAGATTGTTTTACTGTTATTCTGATCGCCCCTTATCATTTAGGGGCATGAAGCACAAAATAGTATACGACTCCATAATTCTCCGTTTGGGATGAAAGGGGATTAAGCTGAGAAAACTATATTTTGTGACTAAGAGCTGCATGCAAGGGTTCGGTGCATTTGTGGTTGTGGTTGTTACTCGGCTTTGACTGAAATGTTTCACTTCATCAATAACTACCAATCGGAACAGTTAGGTTATGGATGCATTAGACTGGTCATACTGTTACGTAGCTAAAAGGTCTACACGTACATATTCGCGAAGCTTACTAGTATGTTCAGTCATGGTTTAGAAAGTTTTCAGATCCTCCGTTACCCATGTCACAGTACCTATGGTAAAGAGGTTGCCGTCGTCCTTTGTAGCGCCACTCATGAGATCCACCTTGTTGTATAGACCATTCTTCATTAGAGCTGCCGGGTGGTCTGGCAGGAAGGTACCGTCCACGCAGGGACCCACCGGGGGCGCTTTAGTAAGCCATTTCTGCGAGAAGAGCAGTCTTGTTTCAAACAGCGAAAGAGAATTATTGTTTTTGTGCTAAGGAATCTAAGGCTGCCGTAGGGTAGACGTCTAGAGTACGATACTACCAAGTATTATCCTTGATATGACATACACGCAAAAAAAATGGTAAATATATAAATGAATAAATAAATAGATAGATGAAATGAAATATGATCAAACTGTCAATCTTAAATTTTTGGAAGTACACAGGAGTACAAAGAACTACAAAGGAAAAACTGACAGAAACAGTCTTACTGAACCTAACGAGGCTGTCCGTGTGGCTGCGCTACTATTATAATATCTACTTCATAGAGACAATAGGACAATAAAGACCCCACCCACCTCTCCCTCCAGCCGAAGCTGGCCGGAAGAGGAAACGATACCATATACTATAGACAAACTACCATGAAATTTGTATTGGAAAGAGGGAAAACAGGAGTAATCTACGGCTATTGCTATAAAAAATAAGAATAAAAAATGAATAAGGAATGAAATACTTGATTTGGTGAACAGATGCTAAGTGCATCAAGTTTTTCCTTAAATGATTAAATTGTGTTACTGTTAAATATTTGTATTGGTAAAGAATTCCAAATATTCACGATTCTATTAAAGAAAAAGTTATTTGCTTCGTTTGATCTAGAACGCTTATCAATGATTTTGAGGCCATTGTTACGAGTGGTGCTTATGAGATCGGTA
>JAPQNM010000006.1:16959021-16994021 GCA_029783475.1 Metacarcinus magister
GAAGATGTTTATCGCTCCACGGCCTTGGAATGTGATTCTGTTGGTGATTGTTGATGAATTGACACGTTAATATAATTTGCGTTATTATTATTAATCAAACTACAGAAAACTTAACTGTTTCATAACCTCGCGGCCTATTAGTATTGTTACAGGAAAACAAACAATGCTGCATAAGGTGACGAAATAATTATGGTAATTATAATCCTCTGTTTCGGCTGATGTAGCTTAATTTTTGACGCGTATTATGGCTGCTTGGCGTGTACGTACTACATGATGGCAGAGGTAAAGGGAGATGAAGGCTTATGGAGAACCAGCAGTGTTAATATGTTCCTTATACAGTAGCATGTGTGTGTGTGTGTGTGCAGGGGTGCGTGGTTGGTGGGTGGGTGGGTGGGTGGATGTGTGTGTATATGTATGTATCACCAAGTCATTTACGTTCTTATACAACATATCTCTTTGCTGTTTATATGCGGCTCATCCTGCTTAACGGGACAAACCAGAATCTTCACAGTTCACTCCAAGACATTCACAGTACACATTACATGCTGGCGTTCTAGCTAATTTTACTTCTGACTCACTCTTGGTTTATAACTGGTCCCGACACTCGTCACTATTTGATACTCTAAGGGGATATCAAAATAGTTTCTTGCGATATCAGAAAGTCTGAAAATTATGTGTTTATATAGGAACTGTATGAATAAGATTTTTCTTCTTTACTTATTGAAAAGTAAATAAAGGCCCATAAGATTAAGTAAGACGTTTCCTTATAGCCATCATATTTTCTCTCTTTAAAGTATTTTGAGTTAAAAGTCATGAGTAGCAAGAAGGCTAAAGTTAGAGAGATGGTTCCTATGTTAAATTTGGTGGTATTAAGGCTGGAAAAACTTCTTGACATTTTTTAGTTTCCACAATCGTTTTTTTCTCCTTCTTTTCCTCCTCCTCCTCCTCCTCCTCCTCCTCCATGTGACGAACAAGGTTCACTGAGAAATGACATTAAAATTAGGTCTGTAATTTTCCATTGTGCATATGTTGCAGTTTGATGCGCATCACCTGCAACAACATCGTCCTCCGAGTGGTGTGTATTTGTGTGTGACGGGAATTTGGGTTTGGGTGAATGATTATGATGATGATGATGATAATAATAATAATGGTGGTGTGTGTGTGTGTGTGTGTGTGTGTGTGTGTGTGTGTGTGTGTGACGGGGGGTGGAGGGGCTATATGTGCGTTATTGTGTGTATTCATCACGGATACCAGTGAGCTTGGTGTACTGCAGTTAACCTTCAGTTCACTCACCGGATGTGATCATCAACGAACCATACCGTCCGGCTGTTTGTTATGAGCGATTTGTGCACGTAGCCTAACACTTTCAGCTGAGTGCACTATCACCACAAGTTCTCAGTCCCTTTGATATGGGGGGGTGTGGTCACTATTTGCTCTCTCTCTCTCTCTCTCTCTCTCTCTCTCTCTCTCTCTCTCTCTCTCTCTCTCTCTCTCTCTCTCTCTCTCTCTCTCTCTCTCTCTCTCTCTCTCTCTCTCTCTCTCTCTCTCTCTCTCTCTCTCTCTCTCTCTCTCTCTCTCTCTCTCTTTCTCTCTCTCTGTATGTGTGTGTACGGGTGGGTGGTTTTTTTCCCTTTTGTGTGTGTATAAGCGTGTTTTCTGTGTACTTTTGTTTATGTATATCCCGTTCCCTTATTTTCTCATTTCGTTCCACGTATCATATTGTGCTTCTTCCTTTCTTTAGCTTTTATTCACTGTCTTTTAATCTCCTTCTTCCTCCCTTGGGCTTACTTTAACTACTCTTCCTCCCTTTTCCCTTCCTCTCCTCTTCCATTAAAGATCCCTTCTCCCTCACAGAATATCCGTGACCTAGATGAGCCACTCCACGCAGGTCGGTACACCAGTTCCCTTACATATTGTCGGTGCCTTTCGCTGTTTGTACACGCTACTTGCACACCAGAATATATAAAGTAGATTGTAGTGTCTTGGCATAAAATGGTGTGAATTATAAGAATTATCATAAGATCCCACCCGTCATCTTTATCCATACTCTGATCCAACCGTCTTTTAAAGCTACCTATTGACTCACCACTTACTACGTGTCTAACCAGCCTATTCCAATCGTTCACCACTCTGTTAGTGAACCAATATCTACCTATGTCTGTCCTGAATCTAAGTTTTTCTACCTTGTACCCATTTCCACGTGTCCTATCCTGACTACTAATTTCTAAAACCTGATCAATGTTTCCCTTATTAATTCCTTTTACCCATTTGAAAACCTCAATCATATCCCCTCTTGCCCCCCTCCTCTCTAGGGAGTGGAGATTAGTAAGACGTTTTAATCTATCTTTGTAGGGTAGATTTCTCAGCCCCTGAATCATCTTGGTCATTATTCTCTGGACTGCCTCCAAGGACCCTATATCCTTCCTATAATAAGGGGACCAAAATTGAGCTGCATAATCTAGGTGGGGTCTAACTAGCGCTAAATACAACCTCAGAATGACCTCAGAACTCCTGTTTGTCACACACCTACCAATAAATCCCAGTATCTTGTTGGCCCCATTTCTAGCTATAATACACTGTTCCCTGGGACGCAAGTCACTGTTTATTTGAACTTCTAAGTCCCTCACACTATATGACCTTCTAAAGCTAGTGTCATTTAATGTGTAGTCTACAGGGCTATTACCTTTATCTACGCTCATAATGCTACACTTGCTAACATTAAACTGCATCAGCCAGATGCAGCTTAATATCAACAAGTGCAGCATTATGAGCGTAGTACATATATATATATATACGTGATATGCAACACCACTGGTGCCCTAAGTATTATAATTATTAATCGGAAACACAATCAGATTACATTGCCTGGCGTCAGTTGAGTGTGTGTGTGTGTGTGTGTGTGTGTGTGTGTGTGTGTGTGTGTGTGTGTGTGTGTGTGTGTGTGTGTGTCTAGGTATGTGCATCTATCGGTATTACCGGTATTAGAAGCCCTTCAGTATACCGGTATTTTTATCGATTTTTGCCGATTCGTCAGCCCATCAGCCCACCATAACACACTCACAACACAACACACTCACCTTCATCTCTATCCTTGTAAGTCACCATGTCCTAACATTTTTTTTACTGTACCTAACATGCTATAATTAACACTCTTGGATGTAAGCAAATAATTAGTGTTTTTTTTCTCATTTTTTCGTTGTATTTTCCGTTTTTCTTTGTGTTATGGTTTATTTAGGCTTTACTTTCGGTTTGAATAATTTCTATATATTCTATTTTATGGTTTATATTGGTTTAATTCCATTATTATTGCTTTATTCGATTATTCGATTTTATGATTGACCTTAGAAATAAACATTTTTCATGAAATAAATACGAATCAAATATAATAAATGTTTATGTAGGGAAGGGATAGGTATTTCAAACGATTTTTTAAAGTATATATAATTGCTTTCCTATGTATGATAAAAATCTCAATTTTGGTTTTATATATACGTGACCCAGCTTTCAACGCTTGGCCGCCACCTAACGGTACCTGTTGAAACTTGTTGATGTTATTTATTAAGGTTATTTACGCTTAATAGGTAATGTTTTCTTTATATCCAACCACTATTAATGGTGGAGAATAATGTGCTACTGCTCCTCCATCCCTTAAAATGACATGTAGAGGAACAGGGAAGGTTTAAAATAAGGAGTCTACTTGCTTTTGTAGAGAAAATAACAGGCAAATAGAAAGAATGTGGGCCAAGGAAGCAGAAATTTCCTTATTGGAACAAGGAAGGGAATGCAGATATCTCTGGGACCACAAGGAACTAGCGACTAGCAAAACCAGTCGCTTATGTGAAGGCGCCTTAAGTCACCTGTGGAATCAAGATCAAGAAGAAATCAAAACAAATATTTACATCGCACTTTTGGCGGGAGCAAGGTGAGGAAGAAAGTGTCTCAAAGGGCTCATACATTATTATTGTTTATTTTTGGATGGTTCTACGACCCTTTATAGCACATTCTCCACGATATTAACACAATCTTTTCCCACCACTCCTCCGCAGCAGCTACAACGAAGGGAATTAAAACAGTGCAACACAAAACCACGGAGAAAGAAGAAGGAATAGTGAAAATTATTGTGGTAGAGAAAGATGGTTGTGTGCCAAGACGAGATGGACACCTATTACCTGGACAACCTGGATGAGTATATCAATGATGAGGGAAGAATTGTGAGTATTTAATTTCCGTTGATAATTCATGAAACAAATAATTGGAAGATAGGTCAGGTTGATATGTCAGATTGTTTATTTGTTTTTTAATCTTGTGAGGATGAAATTATCTTTTGATGGTGAGTTTTGAGATGTTTTTCATTAGTCTGTTGTGATATCAGGGTATTTCTGCACAACTACTGCTCGGATGATATTGATATAAATATGAAGTCGTACATGAAGGCCTCCTGGCTAGTACAGTGGTAGCGCGCTGGCCTTGCATTCGCTTGGTCGGCAGATCGAGTCCCCGCCCGGGCTTGTGATGCTTAAGCTGTTTACTGGAGAGGAACTGCTGTGGTCAGGCACCACAGTTGGGGGTTGGGCTTGCCCAGCTGACGTTCTGGAGAGCAACTTCATTGATGGATACCGGAACTGAAACCCATGCAACCTTACCTTACATACTATACATAGTGTACTCAACACATCTGTGAAGGTTTCAGGCGGTACTCACCATTATTTACCTCGCAAAACGTCTTAGAAGTTATGTTAGGTTATATTATGTTTGTTATGTTATGTTAAGTTATGGTTAGGTTAAGGTTGTTAGGTTAGGTTATGGTTATGTTAAGTTAGGTTAGGTTCGGTTATATTCTTCGATGAAAATAGGAGCTGAGAAGAGAGAAAATACTGAATTTTGTTTCTTACTTAGTTACTTCGGTAAAAACAGTAGTAAAAAACTAAGTAAAGCTAAATTAGTTATATTTCCCTTGGGGTGACTTGGGTGAAGAAGCACCAAAAGCCTCTGAATTTCAATCTAAAGTTTTCTGGTAACTCAAGGCACGAGAGGGAAGGTTGAGGTGATACACTGAGATGGTCATTTGCACTGCACTCATCTCTTTTCCCTCAACAGGTCACCTACAAATGGCTGTCGCTCACTCTTGGTGTTCACTCCAATGTAGCAAAACAGTGAGTTGGTTCTCTCGCTCTTGCTCGCTCTCTGTCTCTCGCTCTCTGTCTCTCTCGCTCTCTGTCTCTCTCGCTCTCTGTCTCTCTAGCTCTCTGTCTCTCGCTCTCTGTCTCTCTCGCTCTCTGTCTCTCTCGCTCTCTGTCTCTCTCGCTCTCTGTCTCTCTAGCTCTCTGTCTCTCGCTCTCTGTCTCTCTCGCTCTCTGTCTCTCTCGCTCTCTGTCTCTCTCGCTCTCTGTCTCTCGCTGTCTCTCTCACTCTCACTCTCACTCTCTCTCTCTCTCTCTCTCTCTCTCTCTCTCTCTCTCTCTCTCTCTCTCTCTCTCTCTCTCTCTCTCTCTCTCTCTCTCTCTCTCTCTCTCTCCAGTAATTTAGCTTGGCATTACATTATCATTTGCCTGTTTACCTTACAGAGTGTGGTGTAGACTATTTCTGGTCCCTTGGAGAAAGCACTTGATCCGCATATACATACACATTCACACATACAGGAGGACAGGATTTCCAGCCTTCCACCCATGTTGGGATTACAAAGCCACAACCCTCAGTTTACTTTCTGAATCTATATTTTGTTTGGAGAGCGGAGGCTACAGCCTCCATCGAACATGGGATTTGAACCCGGGTTCTCTTGTATGTGAATTGAGTGTGTTAACAACTACACCACAGGGCCTCTGAAAGAAGTAAATCTCATGAAATGTTTAAATAAAAATATGGAAATAATTAAAAAGTTACTCTTGCCTTATACTAACTAGCTGCTGCCACTGCCCACAGAATGCTACACCACTTTGCAACACTGCAAAGAAGTGACGGTGGTGGAGGTGACCTGACCCTGACCTATATGGTGTCTGGTGTGGTAGAGGAGAGTGGAAGTGATGGTCGTCTGCAGAAGGTAAGAAATGTTTTGATTAATGTTGTTGTCATTGTTGTGAATGTGTTGTTGTAGTTTTTGTTTTATTTTATTTTGTTGCTCACTTTTTCTTATATACACTCAACCCTCGATTCAACGGATTTTGGATTCAACGGACTCCATATACTACCGTACAGGCGGACAGGATCATTAAAAAGTCTGCTGCTTGAAATATCTGTCCGCTAGATGACAAAGCGGCTGGTGGTGCAATATATTTTCATGCCATTATTGTTCTCTAATGATATGTAATGTCTAGGTTATATACATTTATACCCAAAAAATATTCATAATCACATAAATAAGTAAGGTATGTGAAACAATCATTGGATTTCATAATATGATTGCCTTTATATGTGGTAATCTGTGTACCATATGAAAAATACTGGTGTCTGTCCCACCAAATACCAAGCAACTGTCATTTTCAAGTAGCAGACAAGTTGATTCAGCATTTACATTAAAACGAGATTTGAGTCTATTTTCTATTCCTCCTCCTCTTCTTTTCTTTATAATTACTTTATTTTATCATCATTATTATGGGCGTAGGGGCTAAATGAAAGGATTGTATGTAAGTATGGGGTTGTGTATGAGAGAGAGAGAAAGAGAGTGGGAGAGTGAGACTGACTATGGAAATATGCCTGTGCACATTACAGGTGGTAAAGGTGGTACGTGAGAGGGAGGTGGAGGCAGCACGTGCATCCATGAAGGCAGTGAGCAGCATACATGTGTATAGCGTACAGAAGAGCGCCCTGCCTGATGTAGGTGTGCTGTACGGTGCTAATTACGATGTGATGAAACAGCACCTCAGTAACACTTCCAGGTTTGTGTGCATGTGTATGTGTGTTTACCCAGTTATATTTACTTTATTTTAACAGACAGGATAAGACCTATTCTCAGCTGTCTCGTCTCCATATTTACTGTTATCCAGCCTGGCTTCAAATTCATTGCATGGATCACTTCTGCATCGAGGTTCAAGAGAGGAGTAAAGATACTAGTTAATCGTTGCATTAGTAAGATGGATACACAAAAGAAAGCAGTGTTACAGAGTTTACCAGGGAAATAAATGAAGAAGTGGAAATACAGAGAAGGCAGAGTGTTGCAGAGTTTATTAGTGAATTGGATGAAAGAATGAATACACTGGTTAAGCTTGCTGCATTAGTAGAGTGGACATTAGAGGTGAACGTAAGTAGAAACTCGTGTGAAGTGAGTCTTCCTAATGTCACCATACCAATGCCTTGTTCCATTTATCTGTGTTAGGCTTATTTTTTAATGAATTTATTTATAATTGATTTATCTCTTTAATGAACAGGTACAGTGGCATCAGGTGTTCTGAGGCACAGGTGAGCCCCAGCACAGGTAGATTACAGCAGGTCGTAGAGGAGGTAACATTGCCAATACAAAAGGTATGTAGTAGTAGTAGTAGTAGTAGTAGTAGTGGTCGTGATTAATGATTAGTATGTTGTAGACAATGCATTTAATTTACTAATAGACCCATTTGTCTTGTATTTGTACATTTATTTCCTTTCATGACAGCACAGAACTGATTAGTTTGATGAAAAATACACCTTTCACTCACTAACAGTGTAAAACAAACTCATTGGTCCTGTTTTTCTACATTTTCATTTATGGCAGCACATAATTGTTATAGATATGTTGAAGAAAATTCACCTTCCAGTCACTAAAAGTTGTAAACAATCCCATTGATCCTGTTTTTCTGCATTTTGATGGCACAAAATTTATAAACTTGCTGCATCTCTAAGTGGTATATTTGTATTTTTCAAGATAGTAATCATTCTCTGTCATAAATGTGATATATAAGTAAACAAACCTTCAATTAGTATTATGTCTTCCAGAATGTGCCAAAAATTGACCAGAAAGAAGAAAACAAAAAAACAAATCCAAAACTGGACAATA
This sequence comes from Metacarcinus magister, assembly GCA_029783475.1. Taxonomy (NCBI): domain Eukaryota; kingdom Metazoa; phylum Arthropoda; class Malacostraca; order Decapoda; family Cancridae; genus Metacarcinus; species Metacarcinus magister. The sequence continues at coordinate 16,966,988 of JAPQNM010000006.1, forward strand.
CCACCAAGTCTACTACTACTACTAGCAAGCATACCAATCAGATAGCCAGCATGTTCGCCCAACAGAGCAAGAAGCAAGAAGGTTCTCAGAAAACTGTTGCCAAAGAGGAAAAGGTGTGTTGCAATAAATGGTAGGACTATCTGGGAGGTGTAGGACTATCTGGATTGATGTGGGATTGTTTGGACAAGGCTTAGAACTATTTGGACAGTTGTGGGTAAGTGTGAAACTATCTCGGCAGATCTGGGACAATATGGATAGGTGTGAGATTAAAGGCAGAATTGGTACTAGTATTTGGATTACCCTGCATAGTATTTTTTTTCAGGTATCAATTCCTGTTTTTCATCGCTCCTAGGTCCTTTTCTTATCAGTTATCCCTCTTTCATGTCCTCCTCCCACTACACACCAAACTCTCATCTCTCTATATGGTTCACAGGCCCCAGCAAAACCCAAAGGTGGAGGAATCTCGGCTTTCTTCACCAAGGGCACAGCTCAGAGAAAGCCAAACACCACTGCAAAGTCTGACACCCCGGCCAGTGGTCTTGAGTCAGATTCCAGCCCTTGCCTTGCCAAGTCCAAAGGGTCTCTAGTTGCTGAGGATCCCCAGCAAAATCCCAAAGGCACGGAGGACTCCAAGGAGTTGGAGATTGTCCAGGAAAAGAAATTACAAATAAAAGAGGAGGAGGAAGAGAAGACAAAGAGTGGTGGTTGTGCCAAAAAGATGAAAACAAATAAGGTAGAGAGAGAGAGAGAGAGAGAGAGAGAGAGAGAGAGAGAGAATGAATCATAATTTATTTCTATTGGTACAATGGTTATTCCTTTAGCGTCAATCAGATTATGTCTCTGCAGTACAGATTAGTCAAAAGTGATTAAAATATGTAATGACATTATAAAACATAAAAATAATAGTGAAATCCAATAAAATTGATTAGTTAAAACAGTACAATGATAAAATAGCTTTACGTGTACAGTAAAAGAACGATAAAACTCAAAAAAGCACATCTATAATTGATGGCATTGCAGGTACATTTTAAAATAATTTTTAAAGGAAGTCTTTTGGCATTCAACATGACTCCATTCTTGTTAGAGTACAGCTGAGCCTTCTTTATGGATTCTTCCTCTCTAAGCCTTAGGCCTTGAATGTCATTAATATCACCGGTATGGATAAACTGCATGTCATTGCCATATTGAATGACCATACAATCAGAAAAGAAGTAGGAGAGGTCATTAACATATATAATGAGAGAGAGAGACTAATTACTTCCCTCTCTTCATCCAGGTCACCTCTTCCTCCTCCCAGAAGAAGAGGAAGAGCAAAGGGTTGAAAAGTGAACCAAAAATAAAAAGGTCAAGAATCATGCAGCTGAGTGATTCTGATAGTGGTGAGGATTGTTATAGTAGTAATAGTTGATGGTGGAGATGGTCAAATATTTACACCTGTAGATCAATTGCCTGGTTACTACAACCACAGGTACACCATTCGCATTTCCTTCTCCTCCTCACTAAAACAAAAACAATCTTCCTTTTTCCTGCAGATGAGTCTGCAAAGGAAGAAGATAGTGAAGAAGAAGAAGAAAAGAGATTATTACTTCTTCCATCTCCTCCCCCTCCTGTGAGAGTCTATTCAGACTCAGAGGAGGAAAGGGAGGGAGAGAAGTCCCTCCATCCCTCCACATCTCTTAAGGAGGAAGTGAAGCCAGGGATGAGGAAGAAAAAGGTGGATGAGACGTTTGTAAATGAGGAAGGATATTTTGGTGAGTGACTTTGTTAGGTGCACGGATGGGTTGGATACTCTGGTGTCTGATTGTTTTGTTTTAGTTTACTTTCCTTTGTGTCTGTGTTATTTTACCTTATTATATTGTTACAGGATTGAGTAAAGCTCAATGAAACTCAATTTGAAACTATCTTATCATATTTTACTTTGAAACTGATTGTTTTAGGTACACACGACTTCCAGTAACAAATTCCATTGATTCATCACCCTGTTCACAAAGCTGAATTTTGTCATATCTTTCTTTAATCTTTTCTCTTAATTTCTTACTGTGTCGTCTTGAAGATGATTATGTACTCTAGGAACTATGTAGAGAAGATGACTGTCTACTATCCGTTTCAGAGGCCTTGTTACATTCTTTTTCGGAAATGATTTTAAAACAAATTGTTGGATTAGTCTCATATTTTGGCAGAGACAGTTTCAGACCTGCTTATTTTCTCAAATTGGTCTATTAAAAAATATGTAATTAAGGCATTTGTCTCTGACTCGTAATGTCACAATAGCCTATGTAACACTATAGGGACTAACTTTCAACCTCCGTACAGCACTTCAGTTATCTGTACACATTTCATCTCGTCTGTCGTGCACATGTCCACTATAACACTCCAGTACACCTACACACCTTAACAACCCTTTACCCCACCTGGCTCCTTGTGTGCCATATCCACCTCACCCTATTACTCACTCCCTCGCCCCCGTTGTGTTTCATTGGAAGGCGTGTTTCTCCCTCACAGTGACCAACAAAGTATACAAACTTGTCAACCTCACGGAAGAGGAAATTAAACAGGAGGAGGAGGAAAAGAAGGACGAGGAAGAGAAGATAAAGAAGAAGGAAGAAGAGAGGAAAATCAAGGAAGAGGAGGAGAGGAAGAAAGAAAAGAGTTCTCCACCTGTGAAGCGTGACTCCTCTCCCTCTTCCTCCTCCCCACAGAAAAAGAAGAGAGGAGGGAAGAAGGAGGATAATAAGAAGCAATCAAATATCACAAGCTTCTTCTCCAAAAAGTAAATAAATAGTTGAAAGATTGTGTTGTTACTGTTTTTTCATGTGGACGGACACACACACACACACACACACACACACACACACACACACACACACACACACACACACACACACACACACACACACACACGGTCCGCTAGCGTAGTGGTTAGCGGACTCGGCTCACAACCGAGGGGGCCAGGGTTTGATCCCCTAGGCGGACGGAGATTATTTGGGTGTCTCCTTTCCTGTGTAGCCCCTGTTCACCTAGCAGTGAGTAGGTACGGGATGTAAGTGGAGGAGTTGTGACCTCGTTGTCCTGGTGTGTTGTGTGTGAGTGGTCTTGGTTCAACCCAAAGATTGGTCTCTGAGCTCTGAGCTCTTCCATAGGGGGACGGCCGGCTGTCTCGAAAGAGACCAGCAGCAGACTGTACAGTGAATTACACACACACACACACACACACACACACACACACACACACACACACACACACACACACACACACACACACACACACAGACACACACACACACACACACACACACACACACACACACACACACACACACACACACACACACAGATAAAGGATACAGAGACGGGATACCATGAGATTACTCCCCTCCCGTAAACCACAACTAGGTAAATACAACTAGGTAAATACACACACACACACACACACACACACTCTCTCTCTCTCTCTCTCTCTCTCTCTCTCTCTCTCTCTCTCTCTCTCTCTCTCTCTCTCTCTCTCTCTCTCTCTCTCTCTCTCTCTCTCTCTCTCTCTCTCTCTCTTTTTCAAGTTTCATTATTATTTCTTATCAATTTCCTTTATATGTTCAGCATTTTGTTTGTAAAATTTTAATTTAGGTTCAGTATTGTTTGTCTGAGGTGCAAGTTAAAAACAAATGTAAAAAAGTCAGGTGATAGTATTTGAGAAGGAAAAGATTGATGGTATTCAATTTAGAATTCCATATAGAATGAGAGCAGAATGTGAGAAGAGGTGTGAAATAAAATTGAATTAACAAATAAGGGAAGTTGATGAGTTTCAATTTTAATACATGGAAGTATGGAGAGAAAGCTTTATAAGAGATGAAAATGGTCCGATATTTGGGGCGTATGATAAGGTTGGGACAATCAGTACAGGGATAAAGAAGGCACTGCATAATATAGTAATGTGAGTGAGACATTGAGGTGGAATTAGATCTAGGACTAGGATAATGGAGATGAGTTATTTGAGCGGTGCTTGTGGTGTTAGTAGGGTGGTGAAAGCAATGAAAGTATACTGGCGAATGAGATGATGAGGATATACATAGGTAGTATATCTCTACCTGAACAATAGTTGCAGTATAAGTCCTGGTCTGTGTCTACTTCACTGGTTCCCATTTGAGATGAGCATACAATTTAGAGTAAACAATGCGAGCATTTGTGAAACTTTGTCTATGAAATTTACTTTACCGATTATTAAGGGATTCATGGTGTGGAGTGACTTAGACTGGTGGGGGGGCTGCGGCTATTGGTTGTCAGGGTACTGAGAGATCCCCTGATCCAAGTAAATTAGAATTGCATCTCTACTTGAACAACAGTTGCAGTATGGGTCCTTCTGGTCTGTGTCTACTTCATTATTTCCCATTTGATATGAGCATACGATTTAGAATAAATGATATGAACACCTATCAAATTAATGTCCATGAAACTAACCTTATGTCCCTATATTTCAGGTGAGAACTGTAGTAGCAGTAATTGATACAATATTAATGTTATTCCCCATCCAGGATGTACCATCAGTAGTGGTAGTCTAGTATAGTATTGTATAGTAGTCTAGACTAGTATAGTATAGTAGTCTAGACTAGTATAGTATAGTATCCTCCTCTATATTTAGTCTTTAATATAAAATGTCCATGGCCATGTTTTCTACAAGGTCATGGTGTTCCCTTCTATCTGTTTTTCCTGCCGGCATGTTGCCGGAGGGAGAGGAGGGTGGGAGAGAGCCTTGTTCTGTGTTTATCCTGTTCTCAAACTCTTAGTGTACTTGTAGTAGTATGTAGTCCAGCAGATACCCTAGTTATAGACCAATAGGTCTTCTGGTGTCTGTTCTTCTCATGTATAGGTGGGATGGATGCTGTGGGTGTGAGAGGAAGACTCAACTTAAAGTGGAGGACTGTTGGAATACCTGAGAGAGAGAAGGAATGGGAGGTTGAGGGTGATGGAGTTTACAAGTGAACTGTGTTCATGGACGGGAATAAATGTACATGAGTCGTGGCCAACACCTTGAGGGTCCACGGGATATGTTTGAAGAACCTCTTTCTGCAGATTATCCCTCAATAAAAGCTGATTACATTGTAGAAGTAAACATAACATTTTGGGAACATTATAACATGGTATTGCCATTACTTAGTGTATTATTTATATAAGAATGTCATTATTTATGTTTCTGCATTGTATTTAAAGTTTTGGAAGGAAAATAAGCCTTGGAAAACACTTTATTTTTTTATTTTTTTTATTATTATTTTTTTTTATTACTTGAATCATGGTTTGAAGACAGACACTTAGACTTGTGTAGGTAGTATAATTTTTGTTTGTTACTTTATTTAATGTTTTCTAACCTTTATTATAACATATTATCTCTTTAGAACGTAATAATGAGTTTTGAAAGCATGATCTCAACAAAAACTCACTAACACACTAATATATCACAGCCAAGTATTATATTCTTGGACACCTTACATGGCGCAGTGAGGAGGATTCGAACTTACGCGGGAAAATGGATAATAATAATAATAAACATAGGCACATAGGCTCGTATAAGAGACATCCTTCCTTACCGCCGTGACAGTCACCCTTATTTAACACCGTAATAATAATGGTGTTTAAAGTGTTGTGTTCAGCTTTACGTGGCAGGGGTGTGGCAGGACAGGTGAGTGTGACCCTGTAGTACCTGTAGGGAAGGGCAGCAGGGGTTGGCAGGGCCCAAGGAATGTGTAATAAGGTAATAACTAACTTGTGACCGCTAGCAACCAGACAGGATCTCTAACCTGGTGATATTTCTTCCTCTACCTGCCATTTTGAGGGATGGAGGAGCAGTAACACATCATTCTTCATCATTAATAGTGGAGGGATATAAAGAAAACATTACCTATTAAGCGTAAATAACCTTAATAAATAACATGAACAGGTTTCAACAGGATCACGTATATATTAAACCAAAATTGAGATTTTTATTATACACAGGGAAGCAATTATATTTACTTTAAAAAATCGTCTGAAATACCTTAACAGTTTCTACATAAACATTTGTTATATTTGATTCGTATTTATTTCATGAAAAATATTTATTTCTAAGGTCAATCATAAAATCGAATAATAGAATAAAGCAATAATAATGAGATTAAACCAATATAAACCATAGAATAGAATATATAAAAATCATTCAAACAGAAAGTAAACCCTAAATAAGCCATAGAAAAAAGAAAAACGGAAAAAGCAATGAAAAAATGAGAGAAAAACACCGTAATTATGTGTTTACATTCAAGAGTGTTAGTTATAGCGTGTTAGGTACAGTAAAAGAAGTGTTAGGACATGATGACCTACAAGAATAGAGATGAAGGTGAGTGTGTTGTGTTGTGAGTGTGTTTTGGTGGGTTGACGGGGTCACAGACTGACAAATCGACAAAAATTCCGGTATACCGAAGGGCTTCTAATGTCTGTAATACCGCCCCAAAAATACCGGTATGTCGGTATACTGTATAGGTGCATATCCCTCGACACGCGCACACACATTCAGCTGACGCCAGACAATGTAATCTGATTGTGTTTCCGATTAATAATTATAATACTTAGGGCACCAGTTGTGTTGCATATGACGTATATATATATATGTACTACGCTCATGGTGCTGCACTTGTTAACATTGAATTGCATCTGGCTGATGCAGTTTAATGTATAGCATTATGAGCGTACATAAAGATAATAGGCCTGTAGACTACACATTAAATGACACTACCTTAGGAAGGTCATATAGTGTGAGGGACTTGGGAGTTCAAGTAAACAGTGACTTGCGCCCCAAGGAACAGTGTATTATAGCTAGAAATAAGGCCAACAAGATACTGGGATTTATTGTGACAAATAGGAGTTCTGAGGTCATTCTGAGGTTGTATTTAGAGCTAGTTAGACCCCACCTAGATTATGAAGCTCAATTTTGGTCCCCTTATTATAGGAGTGGTGAACGATTGGAATAGGCTGGGTAGACACGTAGTACTGCGTGTACTACGTGTGGTACGTTTTTAAAGACTTATTGATTCAGTCACACATAAACCGTTTGGAACTATTCCAGAAATATGTCATTTTGTTTGTTAATACGTCATTGTTATTAACTCGGGTGAGGACGCTCTTATGTCCTATTCGTGGCACTGCACTGACCGTCGTAACGTCCGGTGCCTTAACCAGTTGTAGGTTTTTGCCATTGGCACTTAACTCTAGGGCAGTCACTTATGTAGAGGGATTTCTGGTGATTCAGCTATCTGAGCACGATGACTAGGTACGACCCAGGCTCCTGACGGATGGATCCCGTATTGGCATCCATTGATGGCTGGAGGTACAGTATGTATAAAGACACCGGACGTCATTACGTTATCTGTAATTTATATGTAATATACCGGGCCTCGTGTTTGTATAAACAGACCCAGATAAAATTTTATTTTGATAAAAAAAATTTCCAGCACATCTACGTGTGTCGTCCAGCTGGATGTCCATCCTGCGTCAGTATCTGAAGCTGTGAATCCGTCAGCTGCGGGTAGGAGGTGCACTTGAGGCAGGAAGTGAGGACTTGTGAGCGGACTGCATCAAGCTCCTCAGGGTTGCTAATGGTGGTCTGGCGCAGCAACCTTGGTGTACGCTTAGCCGAGGGCGTGCTACAGGAAGCGGCGGTTGACAAGTTAGTGGTAGTGGAACTAAGGGCGAAGAGGCGAGGTGTGTGGGTGGTACCCGGGAGGAGGGCGCTGCAACCTTGCCTGGTGAGAGATCTGAAATATGTTGACATGGCATTCATTAAAGAATGTAAGAAAGGATGAAATGGAATCACCGTGCATATACCTACTGTGTACATATTTGATATTTGAACAAAACATTGCAATTTAGTGTGTATGTGGAAACCAAAATAGGAAGGCGAAGGGCAGTAAAGTACCAGTATGATCATAAGATTCGTTATAATTTGCAAAAGTAATTTTTCCTGCCGAAGTTTAGATAGTATCTCTGTGTAGACTGTAGAGGTTAGTTGAGTTATTGACCAATCAGTGCTCACATAACTTCCTGTGGACGAAATGATAACGAGTGGGAGGGGACAGGAAACAGAGGAGGGAAGACCGGCAGCATTAAGTCCTGCTCCACCCTCTGCGCCTCACCCCTCGTGCCTCCCTCCTGCTGCCTCTCCGTCAATGGGGACGAACAGCCTGATGATTCCGCTGCCTCCGTTGCGCCAAGAGTTGTGTCCAACATTCTGACGATTGAGGAGGATCGCATTATCCCAGCGGAGGAAAGGAAGCATGGTAGCAGGTGACGCTATACAACGGTCCTCATCTCCTTGGCTTTATGATCTGTGCTATTTATTTCGCTATCACAGGACTAATGCATCGTTCATATAGCCACAGTTACATCCCTGGGATCCCCTTACAGCTCATCTAAGACGTACTGATTTTATGCACCAAATAACATGAAATTTAATTAGCCAAGGGGTACAGAGTGTAGGGGAGAGAGGATATCCTTACCGGGTTGAGTCTTCGGTGGTTTTGTTAGCTCTTGAGTCCAAGATATTGAGGGGGTGTGCTCCGGTGGAGGTGAGAGGCACATCTCGGGTACTTTTCCATCGTTCCACGTGGTTGGTGATGGAGTCCTGCACCTCAGAGTTGAGGAAGCAGTAGATGATCGTGACCAACAGGCCCTGCAAATTTGTAACTTTCACCACTAAACAGGCATACTACGTATCCTTAATTCTCCATCTCCTTAACGCAATGGTTAACCCAAAGTTAAGGCTTGATTCGTTCATACCATTCACTGCTGTATCAGTCCGTTTAGGGTAACATTGTTTGAACATCATATAAAATCCATAGATTCTTTTGTAATTATTTACCTTGAGTAATGAGGCAGAACATGCTGATGCAGTTATAATGATAATGATTCCGTTTGTTTGTTTTTACATTATTTTGTTTCTTTGTTAAAAAATTTCCTCACTCACCTAACAACACACATACACATCATCATGACCAAATAAGATTCTCTTCCTAGGCGTAATACTAATCCCACCTGACTCGTGGTGTTACCCGTAGAGTCCCCTGGTGCATGGATGTTGTCAGCCTGAAAAGCCACAAAAAAGGAGATTAAGCTGACACAGGGACGACTCCTCACCTGAGTGGACAGGACGATGGCCCTTGCATAGGCGAACACCACAGCTAAAGTACCGTGTGAGGGCGCTAGCAGGAGGAGAACGTGCGGCATACCCAACAATGGCATCAGTACTAAAAGAGAGCGAAATGCCCTCAACCCTAACTTCAGTCCGGGCTGCACCTCCTGGGCGTGGGTCGGCCGCAACTTCTTCACCAGGACCTACAATGGTGAGCACCGTTAGTGACCACACGAACATATATATATATATATATATATATATATATATATATATATATATATATATATATATATATATATATATATATATATATATATATATATATACATATATATATATATATATATATATATATATATATATATATATATTTTTTTTTGGTATTATTGAGTTTAATGTCCTTAACCTGTGACGCCGGTAGACTTAATGGAGGCGTTAGATGGTCGGCCTCCTCCCATTTGTAGCGCAGGTTAGATTTTTTGTGATGCCTCGTTTCTTGTTATATAGTGTATAATGTTTGTGTGATGCAGCAAATACTCCTTGATATTTTCTTTTTTATTACTGAATAATTCACGTAGGTGTATTAGGGCATAATTATTGTGGTTGTCTTAATGTTGAGCTCAATGGATATATTATTATATGGCCATGATTTTAATTCAAAGCTGAGTTATTTTAATATGAGGAGATATCATTATTTTAGTTGTCTTTATTCGTGCCAGTTAACGAGGGAAAGGCAACCCAACTTTATTTTTTTCTGCAAACCCTAAGGACAAATGAAATGCTCCTCACACAGACCAAGATCCCTAGAGAAAGTGTGGATATGAGCAAAAGAGGACTACGCCTCGAGAAGACAAGGAAGGGCGGCGCGATACTAGCCAGCATGACGTGGGTGAGAAAAAAGGTGTTGACGGCGAGCACCACCAGGATGGGTCCACGATGCAGCCAGTCCAGGGCCGACTCCCGTACCCAGGGGCAGGCGAGGTGCCACATCACCCAACTCCCGCCGCCGCCATCATCCTGAAACTGAGTAAGTAGTTAAACAGTTGTTCGTAAAACGTATTAAGAAATAATAACTACACAAAGTCTCTCTTCTTAGGGCTAGAGGTGGGGATTCTAATGTGGCCGCGTGGACCAGAATGATGTGACTATAGTGTTAAATATCCTTGTAAGGGCAATTCACCTTCGCTTCCTCACTCCTGTAACTATTGCCGGAAAGTCTGACGAACGCCGGCAAGTTTAACAAGCACCGGCGAATCTAATTATCACCTTACTCTTGCAAAACACCTCGTGTTCCTTTGTTGTATGATCATATGGGACTGGAGCTGATGACGTAATGTGATCTCAAGGGTCGGTGTTTGTGCAGCATCAAAAACACCTCATTGTCCATCATTTAGGGCACATTCTCAACTTAGGTGGGAAGTGACAAAATTAATTAGGCATTAACAAAACCCTGAATAATAATGAGACCGTACTCCTCACTCTTCTTCCTTTTCTACTTTTTTTTACCTCGAAGTTACTGCTATTGTTGTCATATGTTGAGAGAGAGAGAGAGAGAGAGAGAGAGAGAGAGAGAGAGAGAGAGAGAGAGAGAGAGAGAGAGAGAGAGAGAGAGAGAGAGAGAGAGAGAGAGAGAGAGAGAGAGAGAGAGAGAGAGAGAGAGAGAGAAAGAGAGAGATAGAAACCTAGATAGGAACCATTGAAACACTGCCGTGACTGGGCGTTGGTTGCAGTGCACAGGTATTGCACCAGTAGGTACTCACGTGTCCCGGTACGTCCTCCGCTAGCCTCGCACATGCCCACAGCGCCGTCACCGCCACGGGCACACCTGCGGGATGGCATTCTACTGGGGTATCACTTGGACTTGTTGGATATGTTATACATTCAGAAAAAAAAATAACAAGACATGATATAAGAAGAAAAGATACTTGCCCCGAGTGAGGATCCAACTCACGACCTTGAGATTATGAGACTCACGCGCTGCCTACTGCGCCATCGAGGCCATGACAGTCATTGGAGAAGTAATTAAGATGGCTTATGTAATTAGCGAGAGACGAGGACGGAGCCAGGTTTATAGTTTCGGAAGAGTCACAGATGTAGAATTAGTAACCTGCTGCTTCTAAGGAGATGATCAATCCATCAAGGTAATCAACGTATCATTATAAAACAGCGGCATCATAACAGCGAGGGAAATTTCTCTACTCTATCAATGTTAACTTTACTACAATGGCCAAAAATATGTGACAGCAGCTGCAGAATGGCTATCTGAATGAGCACTGCTGGTGAGAGGTGGGTGGAAGGGGTGTTGGACGAGTCGTCGTGAGTGGCGGGGGAGGGGTCGGGTGGCCGGAAAGGTTCTACGGATGCGCATGGCGGCTATGCGGCATCTCTGAATACGGCACGGCGGGCAGGTGGAGCGTGTGTGCCGGTTCAGGTCGCAGCCACCGCCACGTACGCAAACATCTGGGTTGCTTCCCTGCCTGCGTCTGAAGAATTCCCGGCAGGATGTGCATGAGTAGACACCGAAATTGATGCCCATGCGTCGGTCGTCACCACATATCACGCACGCTGAACGAGTGTTCATTGTTGTGGAGGGACGAGACGCAGCGAGCAGAGCAACATATGGGACGAGGTGCAGTGTGCAAAGCAAGGCGCAGCACTCTGCTCTGCGAAGCTCACAGCACACGGCTCAGCGCCCAGGGTTGGGTGTGGCACCCGACGCAGCACACAGCACAGCGCACAGGGCTGGGTGGGGTACACGGCTCAGCACACGGGGTGCAACACACGGCTCTGCGCACAGAGCTGGATGGGTTCCACGGCACAACACATGAGGCGAGGTGCGGCACACAGCACAGTGCCTGAGGCTGGGTGGGGCACGCTGTGTGTGTGTGTGTGTGTGTGTGACGGAGACTGGAATGGAACTCACCCCAGCCGATGAGTAGGTAGAGTCGCAGTTTTATCTTCTCGACGTAGAAGGCTCTCAGAACCAGTAGGTAGAGGTACAGACCTGAAATCATAATTTAGTAAGTCTCGTTATCTTCAGCTTTAAGTGTAGCTGCGTCAACAAGTATTATCAAGTCGAGTATCCCTACAGCTGAATTACGTTTCCCAAGCACCAGGAAATACTCGTATGGTTTAATCTCACGTTACTGGTACCTCTTCACAAGTGCTTCTTCATCTCAGGGACGTGTTTCCTCTCCTCTCCCACATTATAAAACTCCTGGTTAGACCTACCGTTCACCACCTACCGTTCACCACTTTTCTCATACCTTCAACAAACATCCACGAAAAATTTGCGACGTAAAACAAGAGGTGGAGGAGGAATAACGCGCAGAATATCGGGCCACCAACATCCGTTTCGATCATCTGTTGGATGGAAAAAAACGTGCAACACTTACTCCATGTCTCCTTAGTAACCGAAGGAAAAAAGAAGAAAGCGGATGAAAAGATAGCATAAGGACTTTGTTATTGTTGTAGTTATGCAGTTCTAGATATGGAAAGGGGGAAGGCAGAGGTGAAGAGAAGCTACAGGTGTGCGTGTGTCTGTGAGCTGGTAGAATTTTTGTCATCTGTAACCAAGAATAATCCATACCATTGACCTCACTAGAAGATACCAAAAACGACATAGGGTATGATTGATGGGAAGGAAGGGTGGCTCATCCTTAACAGTCAGTGAATAAAAGAGAACAAAGCTCTATGTATGTCCTTAGAACACATTTGACGGTGAATGAAAAGCTCTTCTTAAATGTAAATACCTGTACTGACGTTGCCAAGAGCCAGAAGAGGCCGACCATGAGGTAGGTGAACATTAGGTTTATGTGTAATGTATTCCGCAGACACCGCAGGTCCCTGGGGGGGAGAGAGAAAGAGAGAGAGAGAGAGAGAGAGAGAGAGAGAGAGAGAGAGAGAGAGAGAGAGAGAGAGAGAGAGAGAGAGAGAGAGAGAGAGAGAGAGAGAGAGAGAGAGAATTATTATTTTTTTTTTTAAAGTCATTGTCGGAAGGAAAAAAAATCAACTGGCAAATGAAAATCTATTACGGTAACTAAGGATTAGCAAAGTGGATGTCAATCTTACGTTAATTAAGACGCTTCTTACGATAAAAAGTAATGTAGATAAAAAGCAACGAGTACTTACTTCAGTCTGATGAAGATGTAGAGGCCGATGGTGAGGGCTGCCGCAGAGAGACTGAATCCGAGCTGGTGGATGGTGGCCAGGTTGTCAATGGCTGCCGCCCGCTGGAACCCGTCATGGCCTGCAGGAATGGGGTGCTCTCTCGTCTCACTGGTTGCGAGTTCGATCCTGGCTCACGGCAGCTTCTCGGTGAGAGGGGTAGCGCTCTCTCGTTAACTCTAGCAGAACTAAATGGTCTATAGTTACCTAGTTTGGAAGGATTATCTAATCACTTTTTTTTTTTTAAAGAATCGCGTCTTATTGTCCTCAGGTATTCATTTTACCATGAGTGAATCTTAAAGCGTCACTCACATGGTAGTGGTGGTGGTGGAGGTGGTGGTGGTGGTGGTGGTGGTGTGTGTGTGTGTGTGCGTGTGTGTGTGTGTGTGTGTGTGTGTGTGTGTGTGTGTGTGTGTGTGTGTGTGTGTGTGTGTGTGTGCATGCATGAAGGAGTAGCAAGAAATAGTTTCGCTGCCAAGTAGGTTGCCGTCAGTGGCTTATCCGTCGTGGAGTTGCCGCCAGGGTATTGCATGGACAGTGGTCGTGTAGTGCAATTAAAGATTTTTGTAATGAGTGTTAACTCGGAAAAAAGTTTATGAAAAAAGATTACGAAAAAGATTGATTTCGCTGGGCCTGTCTAGTTCACCTTTTTTCATCCTGAGTTGCTTTGACATTAACACTTACTAGAAAGAGATTGATTGTTTTATTTATTTATCTATTCATTTATTTATTTGCTTATTTATGAATTAATTCTTGCTGAGGAGATCGTAGGTGAGTGAGGGTATGAGTATGATAATAAAGTTTATGTTCCTCTGTGTACAGTTGGTCAGTCAGGCACCTTTGAAATAACTTTCATTATTATCACTACGGTCACCTTAATGACGATTGGAAACATTCCATCGAAACATAATGATAGCTATGGAATCTGAAGGCAGAATAATCTGAAAAGAGAGAGAGAGAGAGAGAGAGAGAGAGAGAGAGAGAGAGAGAGAGAGAGAGAGAGAGAGAGAGAGAGAGAGAGAGAGAGAGAGAGAGAGAGAGAGAGAGAGAGAGAGAGAGAGAGAGAGAGAGAGAGAGAGAGAGAGAGAGAGAGCGAGAGAGAGCGAGCAGTTTACTGCTAAAACTTTGGTGCTACAATAATTTATCATAAGAGGGCAATTGGCCACACAGTAGATTGGAGGAAGAAGAGAGATCACAGTGATTGTAAGCCATTGGTAGGAAGCAGAAGAGGGCTGAGAGCGACTCACCGGGCAACAGTGGCAGACAGTTAGTGTAGTCACTCCTTGGTGCCCACTCCGCGTCGAGGTCACACACGCGGCTCACGTTGTCTGACGGAATAACGCAACTTAGTTGAAGCACATCCATAATATATGCCGAAGGATGCGAAGGCGGGAGTAGTGTGTGTCGTAATGTAGCCTTAGAATGGTGCGAAAGTTTTCAGTATGATATCTCGTTAAGTTTGAGTGTGTGTGTGTGTGTGTGAATTAAACTATGATGGGCCAACAATTAAAGAGGATAACTGTAAATTATCAGCTTAATCTGGTTTTAATAAGCTGTTGAAATATTTTCTTTATCATTTGGTGGACTGGTAATCATTAATTTATCCTACGATGCACTGTACGAACCTACAAAACAACTATTGTGGCCTTGTAGTTCTCCGTACCTGCCAGTCATCGTTGATCCTAAAGATATAAAGATTCCTTTTTATTGATTTAATTTTGAGTGCTATATGAATTAAATACTTACTATTAGTGTCGTAAGGAACTCCGTTTAGGTTGGCCATGCAAGGGAGGAAGACTGTGGTGTTTTGGGGCGTGGGTGGCCAGCAGGTGACACCGTCCCACACTACAGGGCACTGCACGGCATCATCCGTGCCTGCCACCCCCACACGGTGACTTTCTCTCACCCGGAGCTCAAAACACGCTAGATGATCTGGGTTCAAATTTATCAGTAGCGGAGAATCTGTTGGGTGGAAAAAGAAGGAAGAATGATCTAAGACTGAGTTTTGTAATATGTCGCCCTCATTCGGGGCATGAAGAAAGGAATACACCGAAGACGCCGCAACTCGTCATGTTTATTGACCTCGTGACCGCACCGGGTACTGTACTCTCACGAGTCGCTGCTCGAACAATGAACCTATATATGAAAGGAGCCAATATCGGTTGGTAATGTGATGCTCAGCCAAGTGACCATTACAGGTCAGCAACTAATGATGTATTGATAATGAACATCTGCCGCCAGTAATGACCAATTCCTCTCACCCTCACTTCAGATTCCTCTCTTGCTGCAACAACACACCGACGATGAGCGCCGATCAGAAAAAAATACAATGTAAAAACAAAAAAAGTACATATCATAGTCAATGTAGAAGTAACTCAGTTGTGTGTCTTGTGTTGAAAATATAACTTTGGATGGCACGTCAAGGATTTCTTACACAAATACTCATTTTATTTTTCTATTGGCGTTCACTCATGTAAATGGAGTAGTAACTCGAAGGCAGCATGTGCCACGCAGACGAAGTAATAACATGAACCAGTGCAGAGCGCTGGGAGGAAGGCGCCGGAAAAGCGTCAACAGGACTGAAATGGACGTTTTCCCTTGAAAGCCAATAACTCGATCGATCCCATCATATTTAATTAAGTCTCGACTAATACTCGAGGTAGCCAGGCTGTCACCTGGCCAACACAACACTCCCGCGCTGACGCTTCCTGCTCCTGTGGAGTAGTTAATGAACTAGAGGTGGAACATTTTTCAACACCGATTGTTTCTCTTGAAGCTGCGCTCATTTTTGCGAGTGAGCTGCAGCAACCACGCGACGTCAAAGGGAATGAAAAATAGCCTCAGTGTATAAGAACCGCTGTCTCCGTATTGTTAGTGCTAAAACGTCACTGCAGAAGCGTGTGAATCAGGGTTACATTAAACACCTGGGGGACGAAACTCATTTACACAGGTAAATGAAGTATATAATAAGACTGTTGAATAAGGAGAAGGTGGAATCACTATGTTGAGCGTCTTTTTTCTTTACTCATATGAATAGTGGAGTACATATAAAGAAACGATGCTATAAGTTCGCTAAAGGCATCTGTTTGTTAAGCAATTAACACAAACATAAATTATACTTCTGTAGAAATTATCTGGTAAGCTTTTGAAAATGTCTCGCTAAAGGTAAAGATTATGAACAGACGTTCAGCTTTGAAACGCTGTTTATCCCTAGGCTCTTTCATCTCCGAGTTGAGAAAAAAATTCTTACTGGTGGCACACGGCTATTAGTGGCATTAAGGTTCCCACACATTACTATCCTCATTTCCATTTGTAAATGAATCCTTAATCAATTAGTAATTCATTCATTGATTAGTATATATAAATTCTTACATAAATAGATGAATAGATAACAAAAGTATGAACTAGAGGGGCGCTCATTGTAGGGTTTCGTTCTTACCGACTTTGGGCTTTTGTTTTGTGGTTTGGAGTTGTACTTTCAGAGTAATTTGAACCGATGTACCCTTAATTCATGTCCAGTTCTAATCCCCCAACTGGTAAACTATGAAACAGTCTGCCTTCTGGATTTACACCTTTTTATATTACTTCTGCTCGTTCAAGATCGGATTTCGACGGTAAAACTACATTTTTGTATACAATGCTACTCTCTGGATCAGTTGTTGGTTTGACTTATTCTGCATTTTTTTTGTACAAGAAGTCATGTAGATAAAAGTACGTAAAAATAACAATGATGGAGGTATATGCAATATGACGAACCTAATGCTGAAGGTTATCATGACTCCATATAATGGTGATGTCAAGTATGATAATGATGGTACCAATGTTAAAGACGAGTATGGTGATAGGGGAAACACCATAAAAGACAATCGTTATGATGTTGGTGATAATGACGTGATGTTAAATTTACTGATACATTACACGCTGCTGTGGATGCACGAACATTGAACACACGATCGCATCAACATCAGCAAAACTCAGCTACCGTAAAAAATCTACATCAAATTATTTTTGAAGATAGAGAAAAAACTTTTTTTTCTGTTCCTTCAAAACATTTTGGATGCGAAGAACACAAAGTTTTGTCCCTCATGACTAACTCTCTCTCTCTCTCTCTCTCTCTCTCTCTCTCTCTCTCTCTCTCTCTCTCTCTCTCTCTCTCTCTCTCTCTCTCTCTCTCTCTCTCTCTCTCTCTCTCTCTCTCTCTCTCTCTCTCTCTCTCTCTCTCTCTCTCTCTCCCTCTCTCCCCCCTCTCTCTCCCTCATCTATCTATCTCTTGTCAAGGGAGGTCATCAATACTTCACTTTGATACCGATAGGACCCCTGTCGTGTCATTCTTTTCCTCTTAATCTTTGACCTTCAGGTTTTATTTCAGCACACACGCTGCGTAGGGTTTGAGAAATTTAAGTGATGTCGTTATCTCATTTATATTCTTTTCTCTGAGGACAGTTCATTAAATTTTTTTTTTTTTTTACGTTAAAAAAAAATCCCGCGTATCGCCAAGCACATGATATTGTTGTTTTAGTGTTTAGTTTCAGTTTTCGATTGTTTGAGAGGAAGACCTGGCGTTGTATATATTTTCCTTTACTCTAATGGCCACAGGTCAACGTTTGTGTTTGAAAAGAAAAACTGGAACTCTTTTTTCTTGCACTGCTCTTGTAGTTGGTACATTGAACCTTTTTGAACTGAGGCCATCTTCTCCCTGTTATTGTGAAAGCCGCTTCACCTCAGCCAAAGGTATGTGACCAGGCAAAAATTATGTTAATGAAAGTTATGATGATAATGATGATGATGATGATGATGATGATGATGATAATGATAATGATAATATTAACAATGACAATAATAATGATAATAATGATAATGATGATAATAATGATAATAATAATAACAATGATAATAATAATAACTGATAATAATAATAGTAATAATGATAATAATAATAATAGTAATAATAGTAATGATAGTAATATTAGTGGCAATAGTAATAATAATAATAATGATAATAACAGCCACAACAACGATCTGCACGAAGCACTTAAAAGTAATTGATATAAGAAGGATTAATTCTCTCTCTCTCTCTCTCTCTCTCTCTCTCTCTCTCTCTCTCTCTCTCTCTCTCTCTCTCTCTCTCTCTCTCTCTCTCTCTCTCTCTCTCTCTCTCTCTCTCTCTCTCTCTCTCTCTCTATCTATCTATCTATCTATCTTTCGGCAATATTAATTCTTGCTATACATGTAATGATCATTGACAATATTAATAATAATGAAAATAATAATAATAATAATGATAATAATAATAATAATGATAATAATAATAATAATATTAATAATAATAATAATAATAATGATAATGATAATGATGGTGATGATACTGGAGATTCATCGTAAGCCTTATTCCGTGTCGTGTGTTAAAAGGCGAGTAGAAGGGTTAAGGCGGAAGGAAACAAAGCCTTCATTGCCACCTTTATATTATGATAAAATATAAAAGAAACACCATAATTGTAATTTTAACCTTTTAATTTTTTTGTATTGCCATATACCTTTGTTTGTATTATCCCTCGTAGGTTTTATTTGGTCTGCATATGAAAGAGCAATTGCTGAAAAATATTAATTCCTCCTCCTCCTCCTCCTCCTCCTCCTCCTCCTCCTCCTCCTCCTCCTTCAACACCCCCTCCTCCTCCTTCTTTTTCTCTTCCTCCTCAATTACTACTAAGAGTTAAAAAAAATATTACATGCGATAAGAAGTACATTCAGAAAGCATCAGAAGAAATACGGGCGCTTTTTTCCCACAAATAAAGCTGATGTTACATGAATTTGACTGTTGCAATGCGCCGGGATACACGCCCACACAACTTGCAGGAACAAATTCATCGCCCACACTTCCTTGGACAGTATTCATGAAGGCTGCACGAACACGGAGGAATGCTTATGGATTTACGAAGATATGATAAATAGAGGAATTTCATGTATATTATCAAGATCTCTCTCTCTCTCTCTCTCTCTCTCTCTCTCTCTCTCTCTCTCTCTCTCTCTCTCTCTCTCTCTCTCTCTCTCTCTCTCTCTCTCTCTCTCTCTCTCTCTCTCTCTCTCTCTCTCTCTCTCTCTCTCTCTCTCTCTCTTTTACCATTCTTTCGTAAATTATATCATTGGTTGTCTTACCCTTCATCTTGGTGTGGTTGAGTCACTCTGCTCGTCAGTCTCCTCACGCCTTGGACTTTCTTCTCGTTCCTTACCGAATCTTTCTAATCTAGGTCAGGGTTTTGCCTTCCGCTCGCATTCCCTTTAGGCCTGAGTTATCAATATGAAAACCTGCCACGCGGAAGCCTGTCCCCGCACTTTTTAGTATCGCCTACTTATTTGTATTTCAGTTTCATGTTTAGTATAATCGGTCTCGTCGTCAAACGAATATGTCTTGGGAGCTTTTAAGACTCATGTTCTCACTTTTTGTTCCACTGAATGATATTAACTTCCGACCTTGTGAGTATTCCTTCAGCGGACTCAGAGGATTAGAGCGAACTGATCTCCGCGTGCCTCCTGAATCACCATCAGGAGTATTCGAACAGTGACAGAAACAGGCATAATTAGCACATCATTGCCATAAACACTTGGTTCACCCCCGATTTCTTCTTGCTTCTTGCTTCGCTAGTAGCATAATATTTGAAGAATAACGAAGAAAAATAATCACAACCGTCAGTTCCTTCTTCATGCTTTTTAAAGTGTTCAGTTTGTCGCATTTGCCTTTCTCATTGTTCACCCTGTAACGAATTGTAGTCTCCAGGAGCACAGTAAGTGGTGGAGGACTGAGAGGAGACGATCAGGTGATCAGAAGACACCACTTGGGGATTGAAAACCTTGCACAGTTGCCAGGACAACCACCTGTTGCACACTGACGGGGAGGCGGCCTGGGTGCAGGGAAGAGCCGGCGCGGAAAGGTGGGAGGGTTAGCACCTGGCGGTGGACGGGAGTTGGAGCGTCGGGAAGGAGATGAGGAATGTTGGTGTGGTATGGAAACACTTGAAAATATGTGATGTGTCCGTGAAACGCGAACTCATAACTACTTGCACTCATTTAACATGTGTGCAGCCTGGAGACTGCGTGAGTCGTCCAGCACCAGGAGATGCTGATTACTGGCGTGCGTGTTCCCTCCTCCTCAGAGTACCTAGTGGCTCCTTACCTTAGAAATTAATTTAAGGCTTAGATTGCAAGGAGGCTGCTGTGACCCACCACCTTTACTGCCTTGCTCGAACACCCAAGCGGCTCAGGTGCTCCATCATAATTGAATTTTTGCTGTTAAAAAACAGGAATATGAATTACATGATAAAATACAGTATATTCCTGATTTTTTTTTCATCAGATTTCATATGAATGAAATTTTGTATATATCCGTAAACCAGAGTTATAAATGAGTTAAGAAATATTGTAAAATAATGTATTGAGACGCGGTATTATAAGTTATATTCTCAAATTATATTTGTCGGTGGCCGTGAATCATGCAGCGTCCAGTGTATTGCTCTCTGTAGTTCTTAACTTAGCCTTCATTAATCTGTTTATTTCCACGTTTCATTTCCATACATCACAGCTCAAGCAAGAACTGGTTTTAAACCCTACTTTTCAAACATACAGGATAGTAACCTCTTAGGATAGATATGTTTGAGCTATGTTTGAGATATGTTTGATTTTACAATAATGCTCATTATTAAAACTTCCGAAGATATTTTCTACTCCCCTCTTAGTATTTGGCGCGTGTTCTTGTCCCTCAGATAGTGTTAGTGATCAATAACTGTGATGCATCGCCAGATGAAAGCGAGGGTGTTCCAGCTACATCTGCGGCTTCGACCAATTACTCTTACCTGGGTAACAGCATCTTTCCATGACTCCCACCCCCCACCCACCCCCCCCTTATGGACCCGTGTGTGTGTGTGTGTGTGTGTGTGTGTGTGTGTGTGTGTGTGTGTGTGTGTGTGTGTGTGTGTGTGTGTGTGTGTGTGTGTGTGTCTTTTAAGAAAGTTTATTTACCTTTCCTCTTCTTTTCTTTATTTTTCTTACCTTACCTTTACTACACCTCCCAACTTTTTTTTTCTTCTCCAATTTTGTCTTGTCTCCGTTTTTTTTTTTCCTTCTATTAGTTTGCTATCTTTCTTTGACCTCTTTCTTTCTTCGTTCTTTCGTTCTATCGTTCGTTCTATCGTTCGTTCTTTCGTTCGTTCTTTCGTTCGTTCGTTCGTTCGTTCCTTCCTTCGTTCCTTCCTTCGTTCCTTATTTCTTTCCGTCGTACATTCTTCGCTTCGTTTTTCTTTTCCCTGTCGTCTTTTTTTTTTTTTCTTCCTTCCTCCTCAATAATGTGCTATACCTGCGTCGAGACCGTGGTTGTCACCAAGGCCTTTTCACCACCTCCACCACCACCTCCACCACCACCACCTCCACCACCACCTCCACAATACCACAGCCAACACTCGCACCTTTACCACCACCACCACCACCTCCACCAACCACGCCACCACTGCTGCTCCCTATGCCACCACACCACCACACTACTGCTTCCTCATCGTAAATTTCTATGACTAAATCACTTCTTGTCAGACAACTGATATTACCAGCAAGTATTAAGATGAAAAGAAAAGAAAAGAAAAAAAGAAGGAGGATGGGCGGTGATGAATTTTTTTTTTCTATCTTATCGTCCAGACTTTGAACGTTATATCATATCATTGTTCATTATTTATATTGATAAGGTACATATTAGGGTTATGGTAGTTTGGTTTATTGATTTCCTCCCCAGTATCTCCTTTTCTTTCCAGTAATTTGGATCTTATGTAGCCAGAAGTTAATTATAGTCACGACAAAGAAGATAGGGCAGTAAGTGCTGGTAACATTGGGTCTTAGTTTCTTTGCAAGCCGGTGAAACTTCTCGAACTTGTTGAACTTTGTTGCAAATATTGTCTATCCTCTTTCCAGGATCTTAAATTCCCTGAAGAAGCAAGGATCAGGTCCCACTAGACGTTTTGACAGTGGAACATTTATTTTTTTTTTCTCTCTCTCTCTCTCTCTCTCTCTCTCTCTCTCTCTCTCTCTCTCTCTCTCTCTCTCTCTCTCTCTCTCTCTCTCTCTCTCTCTCTCTCTCTCTCTCTCTCTCTCTCTCTCTCTCTCTCGGCTTCTTTGACTACGTATATGAAAAATAACAAAACATGTCTTTTACTGTGTTGTCGCCATACAATTTGCGTATAATTATATAAAAGTTTTTTTTTATTTATTTTTTTAAAAAAGGCATCAGCTTCACGGCTCTATCGATAAACAGCATCTTATGTCGGGTTTCTTAAACATGTAGTGGCTTTACTGCTACATGGAAAAATGGAGGCCACCTATAATTACCTGTAAATGAGATAGAGAAAAATAACATAATTATTTCGATGCTAGGATGAAGTGTATATAAATGTAAGAGTGTTCTGTCAGCCCCACACATGCAGACTAATACACTCGTGTGCTGTTCTAAGTAGTGTGCCCAGTGCCTCTCTTCGTACTCTTACATCGTAACAGTTACATCATTTACACCAACTCTCTGATGCTGGTTGAATCAGATCAAGAAGCTACGTGCAGTTTATTCACTAAGATAACCGTATTCCAGAACAGACAGAGCACACGTCTTGCCCCCTCAAACCTCACAAGGAGACTGGTACAGCGGGACGGAGGCTTGATGTTGTAGTGGTAATGATATTACTATATAACAACTTAATTAAGAGAAGGTGACCCAATCCAGAGGAGATAAAGTTTGAAGGGAATATGTAATTTGTCAGACCCTCATTCACCGTGGCTGCGGAGGTGGTGCAGAGGCGGCTGCTTCATTTATAGTACTTGGAGTCATCTCCGTGAAACTTGAAGGGAGTAGAGGGAGTCAAGGAAAAAAGAGGCAATAGGAAATAAATCCGCTGGTCCCACTGGATGTCTTGATCAATAGATTTTTTGGTCTTCATTCCTGGATGTCATCGACATAATCAGTCTTCGCCCTTTGTCAATACACTCCCTCCTTCCTCCCTCTCTTTTTGTGTCTCCTGCATCCATTTCCTACTTTCGTTCCTTTCTTACTGTGTTATTACTCGTAGTCCTCCTCCTCCTCCTCCTCCTCCTCCTCCTCCTCCTCCTCCTCCTCCTCCTCCTCCTCCTCCTCCTCCTCCTCTTCTTCCTCTTCCTCTTCCTTCTCTCCCTCTTCCTTGTATATAATATATTCCTTCTTTCTATAAAAAAGATGAAGATGTGGTATAGTGCTTCGTAACCTCACGTCTCCGTTCCTTGTATTTAGGGGTGGAGGGCGAGCAAGCATAGGAGCTTCTTCATTGATTTTCATAATTTCATAATCTGCAAGTGATAATCAATAATGTCTTGAGAAAAAAAGAGTTCAATGCTTCAAACTTTATTGATAATTTTTTCGTTAGATAAATATATGTGTGTGCGCAGTAATTGCATGTTCATATAATCAATTCATGCTTCTGATCTGAAGTGATGATAACAAAGATAGATAATGAAAAATTCTGTAAAATCTTGAAAAGGAAAGTTTTAATTAGTTTTCACTTGCATTCTCTTTCACTTATTGTTATTGACGATAATGTTACAAGGTTAATTTGTTTCTTCTATCTCTTAAACAACAATAGCGTAGCAAAATGGCGGTGTTTGTCATTATGTATCAGTTCAAATTTTCTCTACATTATTATTATTTCTTTTTTTTAACTTTATCCAAGAGATGCTGATACCGAAATATTGATTCTCTCTCTCTCTCTCTCTCTCTCTCTCTCTCTCTCTCTCTCTCTCTCTCTCTCTCTCTCTCTCTCTCTCTCTCTCTCTCCTCTCTCTCTCTCCTCTCTCTCTCTCTCTCTCTCTCTCTCTCTCTCCTCTCTCTCTCTCTCTCTCTCTCTCTCTCTCCTCTCTCTCTCTCTCTCTCTCTCTCTCTCTCTCTCTCTCTCTCTCTCTCTCTCTCTCTCTCCTCTCTCTCTCTCTCTCTCTCTCTCTCTCTCTCTCTCTCTCTCTCTCTCTCTCTCTCTCTCTCTCTCTTTCTCTCTCTCTCTCTCTTCCAAACGTGACTTAAATTGCTGCGAAAATGCTGATTATTTCCAAATTCTTTGTAATGAATATTTGTGACGTTGTGTTGTTGTTGTTGTTGGTGTTCAAACAAAGACAGACATGTAGTATGGTGGTGAGGAGTATCCATCATTATATCGTGGCACGTGAGACAGGGAGATGCATCGGGCAATCCTTCAAGAGTGTCAATCTTGGCTGGCGCTGTACGAGATAGGAGGGAGTAGAGTTGATGCTGGGTGTGTGATCAGTGCAAGGAGAAAAGATGGGCGCGCTTGGTACACCTGGGCAAGATATTAGACACCACTACCTCGACGCACAACACTAGTGACCATGCCAACATACCTGTAGCAGCAGAGACACAGTAATGATGAATACATGATGGGATGGAGTAGCACATGATGGCATATGGGAAAAAGGAGAAAAATGGCGTCAGTTATTAATTGTCTCTTTATAAACAAACATTATATAATGCAAAAAGGGACTATAAAAATAATTATGATGATAATAACAGTTGTGATGATAATGGTAATAATAATAATAATGACAATAATAATGATGATGATAATAAATTCAAGATGACGAACGAAGAAACTCAATATATATCCAAGAACTTATGACCGGTAATGAAGGAGAAGAAAAAAAAATTGTGGGATGGACGCAAACCTTGTTTTTATAAAAACAACGAACAGTTTAAACATAAGACATTGGAAAAAAGCAAAACAGAGCAAAAGCAACCTATAAAAAGAAACTCAGGAACGGGAAGCCGCAGAGAAACCATAATAAGGCATCACATCCTGTTTTTACACCAACACGGAAGATATATAGATAGATAGATAGATAGATAGATAGAAATATATAGATATATAGATAGATAGATAATAGATAGATATAAATATATAGTAATATAGATAGATAGATAGATAGATAGATAGATATATAGAAAAAAAATTAAAATAATAAAAAAAAAAGTATTGGGCGGTGAGATCCAAACAAGTTTTCTCCATGTGTAAGATTTTTCACATGCACGAATATTCCTCCCTCTTCACCACCCTCCTCCTTTCTACCTCCACCTACCCTCTATCCCACCAACAAAAAAATCATCACCTGTAGAAATAAATGAGAAGAATGTATGTATGCGGGAGGGAGACGTGTGAGGTGAAGAGTTGCTCTCACATCTAATATCATGAAATACCTGGAGAATATTGTTATAAACCTTTTATGTGATAGAATGGAAATTTTTAGAGACTAGATGCAATTTGCTTACTGTAGAAATAGAAGTGTCCAAGATGCAAGCTTAACTTTTATGAATGACATTAGCAAACACTTAGATCAAAGAAATTCATCAACAAAAATTTTATTCATAGATTTTAGTTCAGCTTTTAACACTATACAGCCCCATATACTTTTAAACAAGCTTCTAGAGATGGGCTATAACAGTAACCTTTTAAAATGGATTTTTAGTTTTTTAACAAAAAGGCCCCAGTACACCAAAATTGGCAGTGCTTTGTCCAACAAAATCGCCACCAACACAAATGATTATCTTATATTATCTTATCTTACTCACAGATGCCAAAGATGGAGAAGAGGCCATAGTAATCGTTGAGGGAAAGGGGTCGTCTGGCTCCCGCCATGTCCGAGCCGGGGGGACTGAGGCAAGCTGTGCCGTTGGGAAGTTGTTCCTCTATCCAGCGATCCACTAAACCATTGTTGATTAGCTCCAGGATACTGCACGGGATAATTTCATTGAGAGAGAGAGAGAGAGAGAGAGAGAGAGAGAGAGAGAGAGAGAGAGAGAGAGAGAGAGAGAGAGAGAGAGAGAGAGAGAGAGAGAGAGAGAGAGGAAAAAAAAGTGTGTGTATGTGTGTGTGTGTGTGTGTGTGTGTGTGTGTGTGTGTGTGTGTGTGTGTGTGTGTGTGTGTGTGTGTGTGTGTGTGTGTGTGTGTGTTTTAGTGTATGTGTGTGTGTGTGTGTGTGTGTGTGTGTGTGTGTGGGTGGGTGTGTGGGTGGGTGTGTGTGTGTGTGTGTGTGTGTGTATGCTCACACTCACCGCAAATTGGCTTTGGAGTACAGTGGATGTTGGTGCTGGAAGGCCAGGGCCAGTGGCATGGCCTTGAAGTTCTCGCGGGCCATATAGTAATTACATTCACCCGTGACGCTAAAGTCTGCGGACATCACCTGCCAGAGTTCATTCGAGAGAAAACGCGCACCTTCAGGTATTCATTCATCTATCTATTTATGTTACATCAAAAGGCTATGCCCCCCAAAAGCCACAGAACAATCCTTTAAAAATAAAACAAAGAATGAATCTCTAAAAGAAAAGTAAAATTCCTATGAAGAACAAGACGAATCAAAAGGTATACACGTCAAAGGCCAGAGAACAATCCTGAAAAAATACAAAACACAATGTATCGCCAAAAGAAATGAAAATTTAATGTAGGACAAGACGAACTCGTTAAACTAACATGTGTGCCGATCACCACGTACCACCCAAGAATTTTGTTTATGTTGTAGCTCTGCTTGTACCGTCGCCATAAAAATCTAGAACACTTATTTACTTTCTGACAAAGGAGAGATGTTGGTATAAAACTATCATTATACAAGTGTGGGGAGAAGAAAATATCTTGCTATTAAGAAAATACACGTGTGTGTGTATGTGTGTGT
>JAPQNM010000006.1:17001521-17024021 GCA_029783475.1 Metacarcinus magister
CTTATAAGAACCCTTGTGGTTCTTACCATTAAACTAATCTGTAAATACTGTAAATAGTAGCCATGAGTTTTTTAGGCTAAGGGAAAGATACCATCTATAGTTCTCTAGCTTTAAATGGAAGCTCCCGAAGCAGTCTGAACCCGACTCACCCTCCGTCATCACCTTCACTCCACCTGAACGAAAGCTAAGTACATTGAAACTTGTGGGAGGGAATTAGGAGATGTCTACTTCCCTAATTACCAATAAATATAGGATCCTATTATCAAATGTCTCGTTTTTTCGTGTGCTCATCTTTCGTAACACAATCTGTTAATAAAGTAAGTGGGCTTGAATTAACATAAGACTGAGGTGCACATGTTATCCAGACTATAATTCTAATTCTAATTTTATTTATTGTGGTAATAGTTTCCACAAAGGGAGAGGGAATTCGTATATAAGTTTGCTATCCTTACTAGCCTTTCAGTCCCAGTGTGACCAAAGGAGAATGGAGAGAATGGGGAGATCGGAATCTAGAATTACTTAGTTTGGTGTGATATTCAAATCAGCCTTTTTTTTTTTTAATCTTCCAGACATGAATAATTATTAGCTGCTTCCTAATGATCAACGTCAAGGTTTCATTAAGGTGTTACTTCTTAAGGTTCAGTATGATAGGAGGCACACCATAAAACTCTTTTTGGTGACTAGTTTCTTGCCTCACCTAATACCTATACATGTGACTTTTTTTTCTGCTCGTACGAGATCAAATGATGGTAATAGTAATAGTAATAACAATAACAATAATAATAATAGTAATAATAATGATAATACTAATAATGATAATAATAATAATGATAATAGTAATAATTACAATAACAATCATAATAATGATAATGATAATAATAATAGTAACAATAATAATAATGATGATAATAATAATATAAAATCAGGCAAAAAACAAAAACCCTGTAAATCTGAAAATAAATTCCCACGATGATACAATTTGATAAAACATGTTGATAGAAGATAAAACCGATGCTATTGTACATATACAAATATAATCGTTGGAATAAAAAATATAAAAAAGTAATAAAAAACCCGTCTGGTCGAAGTTCTGTTCAGCGTCTTTCTTAACAGAATGTCAGAAGAGTATGTGCAGGTGTTCGGTGTCGATATATTTCTCACCACTCACGAAAGTTACGTTTGTTGGAGTCCAAAATAAATGCTTCAGGGCGCTGAGAGAACACTTGGTGCCTCAGGCCATCAAAAAGTCATGGGTGTCTTGGGGTTAGACTGACAAGAGATTACAGGTGACTATTCCCTCTTGAATATTGTCATGAAGAGCCGCTGACCTAACTCCCACACAGCCCTTAGCACCTGACCCGACACACCAGCCTTCCCGCCGCCACCTGCCTCACTCTCACACCAGCTGGCGTGACTCATAACCCTGTCTGGATCCCTCACGTATTCACCTACAGAGCAACTGTAGTCCTGTTGTCCTTAAAGGTCTCTGAGCTGCTGATGATTTTCTTCTTCTACGTTTCTCTATCCCTCAATTCCGAGTCTGTCTACATTGGAAGTTGTTTGCAGGTGATTCATAAGAACATAAGAACATTAGAAAATAAGGAGACTGCAAAAGGTCAGTTGACCTACACAAGGCAGCTCCTGTGCATCTAACACTCACCATCTGTTTTCTTCATCCATTGAATTCCACTGAATTCCATTGATTCACCGAATTGTTACTCTTAGTTGCATCTCAAACTTTCTGCTTCTTGTCCTCACCACTCAAATAGTTGTCAGCCTCAGCTCTGTCACAGCTTAGGTATTTTTTCATATATGTGATAATATAGATAATAAAATCACCGTTTTTTAGTTCATCGTTATTCTTGTTTTTGCCGCATAAGGGAGACATACCCATGAATATGTTTGTGAGAACTGAATCAGAAAGGAGCTGCATTGTTGTGTTCGTTGGTTCTCTGTGCTCGCTGCTTTCGTTCTGCGCCGCCGTCAGGAGACAGTAAGCCGTGGAGAAAGAAAGGCTGCACGGGGCTTGATGATTTATTTTTCTCCTCTTACACCTCTCCAACTCTTGCGACATTTTCAACTGAGGCATTCACGTTGGTTGTATCTGACCAGCTCCTAATAAGTGACGCCTTGAATGTTTACGTTCTCTCTTGAATATGTTGAGAACGAGAGAGGCTAGTGATGCTACAGCCTCAAATGCATATAATATTGTATGTCCCGTCTGAGGATAGTATGGCATCAATTTGGGTAATCGTTGGCCATTCGGCGGTAATACCAAAAAAAGAAAAGTGGCCAGCGGATATCGGGACTCTAGGTTCGCATGCCCGAACGCTAACCACTGTAAGATAAGATTAGATAAGATAAGATAAACTTTATTGTCAAATAGTATGTTATACAATTTGAAATTTCTCTTGGCTGGAGCTCTTTATCGTAAATATAAAAACATTTATAAAATAGGTTCATGATATGAAAATCTTTACATCTGAGTTCTAGCTTGGAAGGTCTCATTCTACCCCTTTTTCGGCGAAGAGAGAGAGAGAGAGAGAGAGAGAGAGAGAGAGAGAGAGAGAGAGAGAGAGAGAGAGAGAGAGAGAGAGAGAGAGAGAGAGAGAGAGAGATACTAATTAAGATTAATAGATAATTCTGTTCGGAAGCAGCTAAGGCCTAGTTTCCTTATGTTAATAATGAATTGCATTTTGACCAAGACTTCTTTTCGTGTAATTTCGATTTTTTAGAAAATATTTACAGAAATAATATTCCCACTTGCATATGAATGATATATGCACTGTTGACCTTTTAAATTTTTTTTGCGCTAGAAAATATTACTAGAATATCATAAAAATAGCATCATTGTTGCCATGGAAATAAATTTGAATAGATCGACGAACGCAGTGAATGAATTCATTACGCAAATAGGTCGGTCAGCAATGCCTTATCTTCCTTTGTTTTGGTCTGAATCCGTGGTGGACTTTGATCAAACGTTCATCGCTTATCACTTCCCTACACTGATATAAAACTACTGATTCTACTATTGAGATTCGACTTGCTTAACGCAAATAACACCATCACATCCCTTCTGCTTCACATGACTTTGCTCCTCATAGTTGTTATTATTTGATTTAGCCTACATGTGAATTTAATGTGAACATCATACACTACTTATGTATAGTTTATTGGCCGTCTTAGGTTACAGTCCTGTCTTCTTGTGTCTTCTCAGCTGTAACACGTCTCGTTCGTATGTCTCTATTCAGTAGCTTATTGTATTTAGTCCATGTCATTTAATACCCAATAGTTTTTATTTTATTTTTTTTTATCTCAGGTGGCTTCATTGCTCTCTACTTTTCTTATCTTTTCCTTACGGTTCGTACTTGTGGCAACGTAACCGTATGATCATCCTGATAGGTATGTGTTGGGTTCCATCACGTGAACAGCGCTTGATCGTGGCGGGGCGACACTTACCTGTAAACCTGCCGTGGCCGATAACTATTGTTGTCGAGGTAGATATGAAACAGTAGAGGCATAACTATAACTGTCAGGTGAGGTGTGAAGAGAAGTGTAAAAACACATCATTTAGCGTTACTTACATAATTCATACACACTTCTTACATTCAGATTGTCCCAAATTTATATACTGCAGCCACCCAGGACCGATTCTGAAGATGTGGTAGCTAGTATAAATGGTGAAGCGTCCCCCACACCTCCCTTCTCCCGCTTCAGCTTCGAGTTTGTGGAACTATTCTTACTTAAAGAATACATACACATAATCTAAGCGAACAAATTTGAGCAAATTACTATATTTGTGTGAGGCAAGGGTTACGGTTGAGAAA
This sequence comes from Metacarcinus magister, assembly GCA_029783475.1. NCBI lineage: Eukaryota > Metazoa > Arthropoda > Malacostraca > Decapoda > Cancridae > Metacarcinus > Metacarcinus magister. The sequence continues at coordinate 17,005,349 of JAPQNM010000006.1, forward strand.
TATATAAAACTAAATTGTTTTATTTTTTTTTAGCAGATTTAAGAGTCTATCTTCTGACTTGAATATACTTGTTATTTTAGTGTACTCGTTATCTAGAACAAAAAGTCAATAAAAACGTTAGATTCGTGTAATACTTTCCTTTCCTTTGGTGTTTAATCAATACTTTATGGACATACACTTGTGAGAATGAACTAAAATTGAAAATAAAATAAATATGCAGACAGTGAAGATACGTTTCTCAAAGGGAATATCATTTCAATATCTATTTTCATGCTGGTGTTCACATATGGTGTAAGGATGATACACAGTATATAGTGCTATCACAAGTGGTAGCCGCCAAACGCACCCACCATCCCTCTAGAAGGGCTCCTACAAGCCATATATATATATATATATATATATATATATATATATATATATATATATATACATATACATATATATATATATATATATATATATATATATATATATATATATACATATACATATACATATATATATATATATATATATATATATATATATGTATATATATATATATATATATATATATATATATATATATATATATATATATATATGTTGTGCTCAATAGTGATAATTGCACATTAACGTTAATGGGCAGTGTATTTCTTACTGGGCAAGCCAAGTTGCTCATTAACATTAATGGACATTTTGTTGCAGTTGCTCATTAACATTAATATATATATATATATATATATATATATATATATATATATATATATATAGCGATTTCGCCTAACACCAGTTCCACATTATATTAACAACATGCTTTCCAGGGAGTGGTGTTAAGTACAGTGATCAACTACAGCTGCTTCGTAATGATTTGCATTCCATTGAATTAGAAAAATATACTTGTCACGAAAAGAGATAGGAAATTCATTGTGTAATGGTCCTTTTACAAACTCGCAATCCAATATTAAGTTTGAACCTTCCGCTCGTGACTCCTCCGCGCTCAGAAGATTCATTCGCCAAAGAACTAGTTCATAAATATTGTTTCCTTATTATTGTAACTATGTGGGTGACATTTAAATTTTATATGAATGAATTAATCCAGTTGAAAATACAAATGGAATAGGAATACAGAGCCTGACATGCATGATGATAAGTAAGTATTATATAACACTTCTAATTCTCAGTCACTTTGGTGCTGGACGTAGAAGACCGTGGTCACTGTTCGTCGGGAGTCCTTCATGTGCCTCATTCTATGTTCCCAAGGGCTTATCCAACCTCCAAAATTTCTTCAATAAGAGGGCCTCGGTCGTCAGTCCGGGTAAAGTTATTTGATATCTGTTGATTTTAATTTTCAATCATGTAAAAAGGGTGTGTGGTGAGTCAGTCACGTTACCTCTAAGTCATGCCGCTGCTACTGCTGCTGCCACTACAGGGGTGTTGGCATGCAGTGATTACAGCTGTTTTGAATTGGCTATGGTAATAAGATTTTTTTTTGGTATTATTTTACATCTTCACCTGAATGCTCTAGAGAATTCAGAGTTGTATTTTTACATTATCAGATGCATTCTGAGAAGGTTTCCTTAATTACATTTCCGTCGCAAATTCCTAGTTTGTGAGATATTCAATGTTTTCTATGAGACCTTCTCTTCGGGAATAAGATAAAGTTTAGTTTGATTTGAACCAAGATCCAAATAAATTTATCTGGATCTTGGTTTGAACAAGGTTCGGTAAAGATTTGTATTTTTTTCTGTAATTCAGCGGCATAACTGTTTGAGGTGATCTGAATAAGTATCTGAGGTTGAATTTGCAAGGCATTATAAAGGTAAAGAGATATCGAGTGGGTCGTCTTACCAATCTTTACCCAAGGTTCTGTTATTTGTCAATGTAGGTTAAGGTTTGGTTAATTTATGTTTTGTTATATGTTAATTTAGAAGATGTCAAATGTTTTCGATGACTAAAAATTGAGGTTTGGGCAAGGTGCAGACGCCATTTTTTTCGTAGTTACACGCCAGGTTTTGTGACTATCAGTGCATTGCGCGTTCGTCAATAGGTCATTGTTAGGTTATGTTCGTGATTCTGGCACCTTGTTCTTAACGTGAATCATTGTATTTCGTCTTCCCAGCCCAGAAACCCCACACACCTACAGGTCCCCAGGCTTGTTGGGGGTGATAAGGATATCTTATTATATATGCATTTTCGACGGAAATTAATATAAAAATCATTCGAAATGGATCAAAATCTTTACATAAAGTGTGTTATTTATATCCAGATGCATTCCGGTGAAGATTTAAAAATTTTAATTTTTTTCTATTTTAGTTTTAATGTGAAGTTTTTTCAAGGTAGGAATAATTACCTGAAACTAAACACTTGGTCATGATTTTAAGACTCACCATTAAATTCCACACATGGTAAACATTTGTTTCATGATGCACTCCTTACCTTTATAAGGCACTGCAAATTCAAGCTCAGAAACTGTGGGTCCTGAAGCAAATCTTTATCCTACACATTGAATCAATCATTTTGTTGGTGAAATACATTAGAGTTTTCTGATGAAAACACCATTTGGGTGGTGAAAGATCAACACCGTTCATAGAAGGAAGCAGCGGTAATATCCTGACCGGTAAGTAGCAGTGGGGTGCCAGTAAGCTTTCGATTCTTTTTGTAATCTATCAAACTGAACCCTTTGTAACCTGCAATTGGTAAATTTCCAGTGTTGCACAGGTCTGAGCCCCACCATGTTATTGTATAGCTTGGTTCAGATTTTTCAATGGCACTACTCAATTATTTTTTTTAGTACATGAGAGGAAAACAGATTTTTTAGAGATGAGGATAACGAGAAATTGGTGGAAATGACACAACCAAATAGATAGTGAGGAAGGAGATAGATAGAATGAAGAAATTTAATCTCATAGGTCAGACAAATTATATCCGAGCGTTAAAGGAATGCAAGGAAATTATATCTTTAGGGAATCCATGGCTTCAAGAGAAGTGTCCTTAAAATGGAAACAAGCAAATGTAGTTCCTATCTTTAAGAAAATAAAACATTAGGCGGTGGCCTAGTGGTTAGTGGTCGGGCAGAATCCCCATAAAACATATACCATACAGAATGAGTAAGTGAAAAGATCAGAATGTGAAAAGATTTTGTAGTTTTAGTGGACTTGGATCTCCGTTCAAGAGAACAATGTATTGAAGCTGGAAATTGAGCATCTGCTCCCAGACTATTGACAAAGTTGTTAAAACCAGCCTTAACACATTTAAGGAAAATGGGAATGTTAGTGTCATGCTATATTGACGATTGTATTTTTATTGCATCATCTAAGGATGAACTGTTAGGTACTGTGAATTATGCATTGCACCTATTTGATTCATTAGGTCTAACAATTCATATGTCAAAATCTGTGCTAATACCTACACAAGTTGTGGAATTCCTTGGTGTAATTCTGGATTCGTTTAACATGACCATAACTTTACCCGAGGGTAAAGTTAATAGAATTTGTGATCTCGGTCAATCATTACTGAGGAGGAACGTGACATCTATTCATGATTTGGCTTCCTTCATAGGACAGGTAGTGTTTGCAGGTATTGCTGTCCCACAAGTGCCATTAAGATATAAATATCTAGAAATCATATGAAATGTGGCCCTTATTCGGAGCAAAGGCAACTATAAGGTAGAGGTCTGTTTAGATGAGGATGCTTGGGATCTAATTGCTTGGTGGGTAAGTAACCTACACTCTCAAAGAAAATCGTTACGGTCTTCCCCGCCTGAATTTGAAATCCAAACAGATGCTTCTATGACAGGATGGGGAGCCAAGCTTGGTGCTGTAGTAACTGGTGGACATTGGGATATGAATGAGTTAAACCATATAAACAGTCTTCAATTGAAAGCTGTATTAATGGGTTTGAAGTCATTATGCAAAGATTTTAGAGACACTCATATTAGATTAAGGTCCGATAATATGACCAGCATAGCATGCATAGATCGTTGTGGTAGTACCAAAATATCATTGTTAACAATTGTTGAACACATTTTTGAATGGGTCAATATGAAGAATATTACTATAAGTCTAGACTCAAGAATATTGATTCAGAATGGATGCTGGATCCTAATATTTTTGAGAAAGCATGCAAACTATTCTTTTTGCCGGACTGATTTATTTGCTACCAGAATAAATACTCAGCTTACTAGGTTTGTGTCCTGGAAACCAGATCCTGATGCTTATCACACAAATGCCTTCACTCTCTCTTGGACTGAAGGACTTACCTATGCCTTTCCACCTTTCAGCATCATAAGAAGGGTGCTGAAAAAGATTCAAGAGGACAAGGCAACCCTTCTGGTTATCCTTCCACTTTGGCCGACACAAACTTGGTTCCCAAGGGCACTGCAGTTATTAGTGGAGGAGTCGGTACTACTCCCACGGCAGTGTGTTTTTCTCCCACAAGATCCAGCTCTCGTTCACCCACTATCGAACAAGCTCAGATTAACGGCAATGCTATTATCAGGGAATTTTGTCAGTAGTTGCGGAATTTTTACTTGAATCATGGCGAAATGGGACAAAACAACAATATGGGCCTCATCAAAAGGTGGTTGTCATTTTGCATCAATGGGGGATTTGATCCATTTCGGCCACCTGTGAATATACTCCTGGAATTTTTATATAATGAATTTAAGAGTGTCAAAGGGAGACAGTATAGTTCCATGAATTCAACGAGGTCAGCAATATCAACTATCGCAATTATTGATGGCAAACCCGCAGGCCAACATCTACTGGTGTGCAGATTTATGAAAGCAGTTTTTCACCTGACGTCTGCTCTCCCTCGTTATAACATCATATGGGACCCTCAAGTGGTATTAAAATATATTGTGGGCTTAGGACCAAACAAGAGACTTAGTATTATTCAATTATAAAGGAATTTGATTATGTTAATGCTGCTTCAATCTGGACAACGTGGTCAAACTCTCCATTTGTTAGATGTCAGAAATATGTTTTTTACACCATCGAAAGTTACCTTTACATTGGGAGCCCCCCTTAAAACTTCAGGGCCGAGGAGTCATTTGTTGCAAATTAATTTTAAAGCTTACGCCCCAGATAGAAGACTATGTGTGCACACAACACTTGTCAGTTACTTGGAGAGAACATTAGATGCGAGAGGGAAAGAAACATCGTTGTTCTTAACAACTAAACCTGCGGGAAAAGCAGCATCAAAGGACACCTTGAGGCACTGGACAAAGGACCTCATGGCTAGTGCTGGTGATGATCTATCCATTTTCTCTCTTCATTCTACCAGGTCTGCCTCATCCAGCAAAGCAGCTAGATATCTTCCTCTGTCAACCATTGTGAGGTTTATAGGATGGTCCAAGGAATCTATGTTCACTACTTATTACCATAAACCTATCCAGAACACTCGGTTTTGCTGATGCTGTACTAGCTAGTCCAGAGTCATTTCATTACGATGTCACTTTGTTGTGTATATTTATAATAGGATTCTGAAAATGTATGAATTTCTCCTTTGAATTTCCTCTGTAAGTCATGGGATGCTCTCTAGTTTATTTATATATATATATATTTATATATATATATATATATATATATATATATATATATATATATATATATATATATATATATATATATATACAGGAGAGAGAGAGAAAAAAAAAATTGCACATCACATAGACGATTTGCTGCATTTTTGTTGAAAGAACACTAATCCCAGTGGAAAGCGAAGCATGTAGGAAGGAGGGAGGCCGAATGGGTGATTGCATGAATGTCCGGAGAGGCTGAGCGATCTTACCGCCATGGTATTGATTATTGTCCGCTTGGGTGCCAGCTAGTTTTGACTTACACCAAATACTTTGTGTATGTCATCTGTTTTCTGGATGTGTTAGAATATATATACATGGTCACGAATCAAACCTTATAATTATTCTTAGGTTGATAAAGAATTTATTTTTAAGTATAAGATAAGGTTATGTTGCGTCATGTGGCAACACTGGTCCCCGTCACTGTTTCCGTGAGACATGCTCATTCTCGCTGCGGCTGTGTGACGTTGTACGAGTTTTGTGTAGCTGCTGCTGTATCTCTGTTCATCTAGTGTACTTGAACCTTTTCCTTAGTGTTTCATTTGGTAGGCCTGGTGGTCCTCGACACGTGTGGAGTGGGCTCACCCCCAGCTTGGTATTGGGCGGTACCCAGGTCCACACTGGAAGAGGCTATAAGTGAAGTGCTGTGATCAGGTTGCACCACCATCACTATTGTGCTTCGCCCCGCTAAGCTAAAGCAAAGATAAGGCACTAACATTAACCTTCTCGATACCCACAGTTAACACTGGAGTCAGTGGGATTCATTGTGATTGCATAGCATTGTGACACTGTTTCAAGGGTGACGTGACGGGCTATAATTCGAGTGATAACAATGGAGGCACAATTGTCAGGCTGTTCCGAAGGCTACTGACAATTATTGGGAAAACACGCATACCCTGTATGGCGTGTTCTTGATAAATGGAGTAAAGATTTAGGTGAGTAATATCTTTACTTGTAGCTTTTATTAATCCCTTTAATTACAGAGGGCCTGAGTATTACTTAATTCAGTGTTAAGGGTTTTCCCCAAGTTTTGAGGTAATATCCATATAGCAAAATTCATAGTATGTCATGTTCTAATTTTTCATATCTAAATGGCAACTAACCGTAATATTTTAATGACCAGAAACGGATGACCATAAATAATAAAGGTTTTATTTTGTTAGGTTGATGACCAGGCTGTCATTGTCAATGTCAGTGTTTTGAGTTGCGTGAATATATGAGTTAAATGATAATTCCTAACATTAACATATCTGATTGGTAGAGACCAACCATTTATCTTAATCTTAATGCCTTTGTAGACTTCTTAACCCCTAAGGAAATGTTATGTCAACATTGTTGTAATGTGACAGATCTTTGGTTTAGTTTAGATCGTTATTTGGAATGTTATGGGCTTCCAGAAATCTTAATCACATCTTTATTTGGAATGAAAGTGAAAAGTGTAGGATTCAAGCATTTCTTTTTTGTGGGAGGAGAAAGTGTCCTTTGTATTACAAATAACTCCATTCTCTCATGGATTTTGTTTACGTTTTATACTTTATTATGCAATGAAACCCTAGTGGAACTATACCTAAGTGCGGGGAAAGGGATTGCTTGATTTAGTAGAAATTTTTATGTAACTGAATTTTTAATAAATGAGTCCTAAGTTGAGCTTGTACTTTATATATATATATATATATATATATATATATATATATATATATATATATATATATATATATATATTGTAAAGAGCAGCTGTGACAATTTTATATTTGTTAATGTAATAAGATAATATATTTGATGTGATTTTGATTTATTGATGTATATTGCTGTCATCTACATATACTGATTATAATTTATTTGTTTATATATTTGCATATTTTGTAAGTGAAGGGATGATGGAGGACTTCATTGTGGGGACTTGTCAAATACTTTTAGTCATAATATTGTTGTAAATGTAACCAATTGGTGTTAATGGTGTTATCCCACCTTTGCAGGGACGATACTTGGGATCCCGTCTGGACCAGTGCACCTTCACACTCTACGGAGGCAACTGGAGGTTTACACTTAACGGTTTGCCACCGTGGTACTGAGGTTTGCTTTTAGTCTCCATTGTGAGGCTCAGCAGACCGTAACTAAGGTATGGATCCTTTCTTAGCAATCTGTATGTGATGAGATGGTGTGTACAGTAGTTGTATGTTGTATGATCAGTCTTTGTCACGTGTATAGTTATTTGCAACTTGTCTCTTCAATTTTCATGCATTCTTGGTCCTATCTCAGGATCTTATCCCATGTTTACTTTGATCTATCCACTGGCGCTCTACTCTTCACTTAAAAATGTTTAAACATCCTTCCTCTCCATATCATATATACTGATCTGCCTGTTCTTTTCAACTCACTGATGCTGTTACTCCTAAGTCTGCTTCTTTACTTCTCAAATTTTGGGCTATTGTTCATGCTAACATTGAACATCCATCTCACAATGATACTCAATAAGTTTGCTCACATCGCTTAACAATCAAATTTAATTGCCAAAGTTCAACTACCATGCAGCATGGCAGACACTAGTGTCATTATCATCTATTATCATCATGCTATGATGAGTTCTATGAAACTATATTGATCATGAAAAGAAAGTGTATAATCATTCTTGATGTAGCTAATACTCATTGTACAGTGATTAATTATGGTAGTAGTTTTGACAATATTCATATGCATATACTACAGTGATTTAAAAGAAAATCAATTGATTTAAGTCAGTGATGAAAATCAAATTGATTAAAGTCATTCAACCCTGCCTTTTATTCCATCTCCACCCAAACTTTTTAATTTCAATGTTTTGTAGGTGACAGAGACTGATCTGTGTAAAGATATAGTGTGCTCTTTAAAGTTGTGAAAACCATGAAATATATTAAAAGTTGCCTTGATAAAAATAATAGGATTAACTAGATTGAAAAAAGAATAATGATTATATCAATAAAGCCCTCATGATGTTTTTTCCAGGCTGATACACATTTCCGTGGAGGTTACAAGAACCAAAAGAAAGCCATTTTGTTTATTGATTCATAAAATTCTTCCATCACTAAATCTGCAAGTATGAAGCTGGAATGCAATTTTTTTGCGGGGTCTGCCCGCATCCTTAATGGGGAAACTGTCATGGATGTCATCAAGGAGAAGACCAAGGAACTGGTGAGTATATCATGGAAACATTTCCTGTACACAAAATGTTAACACAAGTAACACAAGTCCAAAGTTGTATGTCATCTGGGATGAAGATTCTTGAAGGATAGTATATTCAAAATACTTGATGAAAAGTAAACCCACTTCAACAAACAAATCTGACCATGCATCCAGCAATTCTGGTCCATTTTAACCACTGGTGTTACTCTGGGTTAGTTGCCAATCTGACACGAGAGAGCAGCTGAGACTGGCCCACTTGAGGTCAACTCAGGTCACTTGCATTCAGTGTAGTGTTCTCAAAAAGCCTAAGACATGTGCTGTTTCTGGATGTTCAACGTGGTGTACACAACGTGACAACAGTAACAACGGTTAAGATGAAAATTGAGTCGGTTAGGTAGAATAAAAGGGATCACATGAATATATGAGCCTCCCATCTCTTCATTTTCTTCATCCACTCCATGCATTACCCCCCATTTTCTTTTTAAACCTCTGTGACGTAGCCTTGAAGCCCCACTCTTGTGCGCATGGGTTTACTTATTATCATTACTTTGATTTTATTGATAGTATCAATGTTTGTAAGTTAGTAAAAGAACAGTTTCATTAAAGATAAATCTACGATAGAAACTGAATATTATTTTCTTATATATAAGAAATCAAGCAAGTAGTAGATGTATTGATTATCTACAGGAACAGGAGGACCCCTTCTATGTGTTTGATGTTGGAGATGTTGTCCAGAAGATCAAGGTTTGGAAGTTGAAGCTGCCTCGAGTGAAGCCTTTCTATGGTGAGTTGTACCGGCTATGCAAGGAACACTTTTATATTATACAGCTTTCATTTTACACAGGTTGAATTGTTGAAGCTGTTTTTGAACTATGTTGTAAATACAATGGCTTTGATAATATTGTGTATTTTATATTTATTACTACTGACATACTAATCTGTGTATGTAGTGTCACTGTAAAACCAAATCCTTTCATCTCTATCTATCTATATACCAAGTCGACCTATTATTATTATTATTATTATTATAGCCTTGTGGTGGTGGCTGCAAGAATACCACCACCTCTCACTGAGCTCCTAGGTTCCTAGAACTATATATATAAACTTTTCTCCCAACAGCTGTCAAGTGTAATGACCATCCAACTGTCCTGGAAATTCTTGCTGCTCTAGGAATTGGCTTTGACTGTGCTTCAAAGGTATGAAATTATGTTTTTTGCATAATTTAATATATATATGATTTCAAAATTGTTAATTATATGTGATTTAGATAACATATTTTATCAGTAGATGGTTTAGTATTTGTAAGTAATAGGCCAAACTACTTTTGTAGTTTAAAATTTTTATGTATGTAACTCACACTTATGATTTCAGTGAAATTTTGGTCCTTAAATTTTCATTAGTGTCAGTATCTATGGACACAGTTTTGATATTTCCAGATTACCAGTTTTACTTTCACGGAAGTCAGTATGTCTTGCTGCATATTATTTTTGATAGATGCCCTACTGAAGAACATTTAGTGTAATTTACTAGGTTTTATATATATATATATATATATATATATATATATATATATATATATATATATATATAATATATATATATACACACACACACACACACGCAAGCTGAAGCTGAATATGTATTTACAAATCTTTCATCAGGTTGAAATTCACAAGATTCTCGACCTGGGAGTTGATCAGTCCCGTATCATCTTTGCCAACCCATGCAAGCCAGCCTCTCATCTGCGCCTGGCAGCTAAATTACAAGTCCCTCTTATGACCTTTGACAATGAGACAGAACTTCACAAGATCAGTACTTACTATCCAGAAGCAAAGTGAGTACAATCAGTCATGAATGAGGTCTCCAAAGTCAATTAAAAATTGCAGGATCTTCCAGCATGAACTTATGTATTATTGTAATTTTATCATGTCAAAATGTTTTTGTCTGCATTACTGCCTTGTGGTGAGGCTGCAAGAATACTACCACATTCCCTTTTCAGTTAACTAATTTACCACTGCATACACTTTATTGCTGCTCCCTTTTCCATGTCTAGTCTCTGATCCATATGTCAGTATTGGCAGGAGAATTTTATTTCATAAACCTCTTTACATCCATGAACGCATTCCTCCCTGTCATAACCCCTGCAAGTGTTCCTATGACACCTGCATTTGACAGCTGTGCTTGCATATCAATATTACCAAATACTTAAAACTTTTACTTGCTCCATTCTGTTTCCTAAAGCTACCTCATGCCCTACTGAACTCATCCTATTTGGCATAATAATGTCTCCCTTCTACTTCCTTTCAAAAAACATTACCTGTCTTTTCCCTGCATTCACTTTTAGCTTCCTTCCTACACACACCATTTGCAGTGTCATCTGCAAACAAACATGCTATATGCTACCACTACTCAATTCACTCCATTCATCTTCAGTTTTGTATCTACATTTTTCAATTTAGTTTTAATTAATTGATTAACAAAGAACTAGCATTGAAAATATTAAACCGTCATGGCAACATCACACATAGCTATCTCACTCCCACTCTGATAGGAAAACTCTCACTGAGCTCTCCATCCACCTTTGCACATGTACACTTCTTCCTATGAAAATGCGTTTGCCCCTTTGCTTTTCCTTTCTACTCCTACCATTTCCATGGTTATTCCATCTTTACCTGGCTTTTGCTATTGTTTTCTTTACCATTTCTCATTCAATTTCCCTCTGCATGTATACACCTAGCTTTATTTCCTCCTTGCACAAATTCAAATCTCTTGAGTTTCTTTTGGACCATTTCATTCTAGGCTTTTTTTATTTTTAGTTTTACCTTTTTAAACTCCACCAACTGCGTTCAGATATTTAACCCTTTTCACCTAATCACTCGCCACCATTCTCTTAGAATGCATGGACCACCTCGGTCTACTTGTCACTTACTTTTACATTTCCTCAACTCACCATCTGTGATCCCAGGTTGTTTGTTTTGTGATGCACTACACATTCAATTAATCATCCTCCATATCCGCTTTATCCTATGAATGTCATCCTCCTTCACTTCTCGGGTTTCACTAGCATACAGCATTACATTCCTCACAGGCCATACATGGGTGCCTGTTGGATCTAAGAGTCACCTCAGTATTGAACAAGGCAATAGTTCCCTGAAGTTCCTGCATACAATTCAATGATGAACCCTTCCTGCACACCTTTGTTTACAGAAAAATTATTTGCTCAAGTAACCACTCGCCCTTACTTGTGTTGCAGCACCTTCACACATTGCTTTCCATACTCTTAACTTGCCACATCTCAATCCCTGGCTTTCTCATAGCCCATTTAACCACTTCTCATTCTGTTCTCATTCCCAAGCTCAATTTATATTTTTCTTTTGTTGTGCTAGTCATGCTCAGATCAGTACACAAACAAAACATTGAGTGGCTGTAGCAGCGATTAGCCTCGCACGTTCTCAACATATTCAAGAGAGAACGTAAACATTTGAGGCGTCACTATAAAAATCTAATAACCTACGTCAAATAACAGGCGAGGCAAGTCCATCTGTGCCTCCATAAGCCTACTGGCGCCAACGGTTAATGATATAGAAAAAAAAAAAATGTTATATTTTTGAGTGTTCTACTTTTCATAATTAAGTTCACCGATCATTCACTTTCAGGCTTGTTATTCGGATTCGTGTTGATGCAGCTGATGCACAGTGTATCTTGGGCATAAAGTTTGGGGTGCTCCCTGAAGAGGCAGAACCTCTTCTGGTTACTGCTCAGACTCTTGGCTTGAATGTAGTTGGAGTGGCTTTTCATGTTGGCTCAGGCTGCCGGGACTCTCCTATCTTCTACCAAGCAATTGCTTCTGCTAAAATGGTTAGTTTATGAAAACTACTATTAGTGTCTACAATGTGTCCGTCTTTTGAGTATATCTGGAAAGGCCAATTGAAAGATTGTGATTGAATGTGTTACAGAGATCACAAAGAGTAGTGTTAGTGAAAAGCAGGGAGTGATTAAGAAAGGTAAGGCATGTGTGGATTAGATCTTTTCACTCAAAATGGTAATTGAAAAATTACTAATGAAAAGGAAAACATTATTTTGCATTCATTGATCTTGTTAAAGCATTTGTCAGAAATAATACCAGGAATTGCAATGACAACAAGAGTGTGGTGATGTGATGGGTGCTAGAAGATGACCCCGGTAAAATGGCAGGACAGTGCTAGAGTATGTGAGAGAAAGAAGAAAAAAGAAGGCAAAAATTAAAGCATGTAAGGAGAGGAATAAATGCAGACACATTGTGGCCATCCCCTGGATGGTGTTCTTAGCAAAAGGCACCTAACATAGATAGATAGATAGTGCAAATTGCTAATTACTAGATTATCAATCAAATACATTTCTTGGCTAAAGATACGTGGCAGAAGTGGGAGTCATTATAAAGATCAATTGTGATTGATTTTGGCAGATATGTGCCAAACCCTGACATGTACTGGACCCCTCCTGTTCTCGCATCAGGGTTTGACCACTTTCAATTTGAGATAAAAATTGTGTTGGACATTTTGTTTTTTCTCAATAAGATTAGGTGTTAATCACACTGCAAAACTCACTCCTGTAGCATTCTCCTGTAATAAAATCTTTCTCAGATTATGATGATTTAATTCTTTTGCAGGTCTTTGACAAAGCAGTGGCCCTTGGTTTCAGTCCTAACTTGTTGGATATTGGTGGGGGTTTTCCTGGGACAAGCACATCTTCTCTTGATGAATTTTCTGTCCATATCAACAAGGCATTGGATGAATTCTTCCCTGAAGGGTGTGGCGTTGAGGTAATGTAAAGATAATGATCCAAAATTACCATTTCAGATTACTGTGCTGCAAATATTTATTATGGGAACATCCCATAAATACCAAAAATGTTGTCTTCCTAAAGTATTTATGAAAGAAGTTGGAATTAAAGCAGGACTTGTATGCAACACTGGAATTAAAGCAGGACTTGTATGCAACACTGGAATTAAAGCAGGACTTGTATGTAACACTGGAATTAAAGCAGGACTTGTATGCAACACTGGAATTAAAGCAGGACTTGTATGCAACATTAGATATTTTTCTCTATTGTTTTCATATTTCTTTATTGTTTATCAGAATTTATGCAAACAATTGGATAGGTAACCTGTGAAGCATTTTTTAAAGGTATAATTTCTGGTGGGCATTTTATGTAAAATTTCTACTTGGGTTGTAAATACTCACAAGATTTTACTTTTTTCAGGTCATTGCAGAACCAGGTCGTTATGTAGTGGCCTCAGCCTTCACCTTGGCAACCAATGTTGTTGCCAAAAGGGAAGTTACTGATCACAATGCGTCAATTGAGTCAATCATGTATTACATCAATGATGGTGTCTATGGGTCCTTCAACTGCATTCTCTATGAAAACCAGAAAGTCCATCCTGTCTTGCTCCAGGTATTGTTTTGATGGATTCCATTATTTTAATCCTCTTCCTCCTAGAAGAGAAAGAATGACTTCTATTTATCATTTCTTATGATTTTTTCATAAAATTTTCTAAAGAATCTTAAGCAGTCTGTTTTCAACCATTGTATATCTATGTCTATTGCATCCAATGTTATAACTCCTTGCCCATTCTACAACCACAAAATCAAACACCATAAATTATCTGAAGGGATTGCAACAACACTTATCACTGCTACAGGTGTACAGTGCAATTCATGTAGTTAGATGACTAGTTTTGCATAATCAATGGAACTTCTTGTTGCAGAATCATGATGATGAAGCTCTCCTGCCATGTTCTATTTGGGGACCAACTTGTGATAGCGTGGACCTTATAATGTCAGAGATGAAACTTCCTAGGCTGCCATGTGGAGAGTGTCTGGTGTGGCCAGAGATGGGCGCCTACTCTCTTGTCGGTGCTGGAACCTTCAATGGCTTTCCAATTCCCAAAGTCATTGTTGTTGTTCCTCATCATACTTGGTAAGCTGCCTGCTGTTTAGTATTTTCAAGTAGTATTATTGAGTTTATAGGCTTTTCTAAATCAATACAAGCATCATTATATTTGTTTTGAAAGGCGTATTCCATGTTTAAATAGATCAACAAGGTCTTACATTTGATGGCAGCTCATCAAGCAGCTTGATGATGTGCTATTTGTTTGTCATATCTTTTGCTTGCTACATCATTCCTCAGGACCTTATCTGATGCTTCTTTGAGTTAGTTGAAATGGGAGGTAGATATTATTATTATTTTGTTATTTTACTTAATATGAATAAAATGTTCATGCCTTATTTTGATTCTAATCCATGTTTTATTCTGATGAAAGAAGAGAGAGGAACTATTGCTCAAAATAGTAAATTGTCTTTGGTTTTCTGTGATAGGTTGTATCTGGAAGAACATCTTGGCAACAATGTTTCCATGACAGCAGTTGGTGCTCAAAATGGAGAAGCTTTCTTAGCCCAAGACCAGCATGAGAAGGAGGGGTCTGCAGCACTGACTGTGCATGCTGCTGCCTCTCACTATACTTGTGCTGCCAACACCATGGGCCCTGTTACCCTTGAAGACCATATGGCACAACTGACATTCATTGACATTGGTGAAATGTAAAGAACCAGTAGCCAAAAAAAATTTAACAGCAGAGATTTTTAATGTATACAAAGCTTTTTAAGTTGGTTATCAAGAGATGATGTACAAGTCAGTACTTCACATTTGCTTGTTTATATATTAATTTTTTTCTTCTCAAGGATATATAAAAATAATAGAAATATTCAGTTTAGAATGTTTTGTTGATATGAGAACATAGTGCTTTGTACGTTTAGATAAGTTGACACAAGAAGAAATGTCTGTAGTTGTTATTTTCATTGATTATGGAACAGTAAACTCTACAAGTGAAATTCACAGGCATGGATTGGTCATCCATTTTAGGTTAAACTTCATTACTTTGACTTGTATTGAAGCCATTCATTGGTGCACTTCATAACTTCTCTTAAAAAGCTTTGTATGTGAAAAATTTAGCTCTGCCTGAAATCTGGTTTTGGAAGGCTTGCAGCATGAACTTATTCAGGAGGTAATTCAGTCAATATTTTTGAATAAGACTTAAATTTATTTGTATTGTCAAAGCAAATATTACAGTATTCTATGGTAAGTTATTTAAATTGTGTGTTTTAGGAAAAATTCAAAAGATCCATGCTATATTTAGTTAAAGGATTATCAGTTCATGGTGAAAATAATTCTGAAGTTCCTCTAGAACCTTTAGGTGATGGTGGCTCCTGGCAGTATTTAATAGACAGCTTATACATTACTGCTTATAGAACATCTTCAGGAGCTGTAGGTCATTCCTGTTAGTCTTCCCAGTTCAGACTGTAATAACAACATAAAGGTCTAAAGTTATTAGTTCATGGTATTGCAGTTCTATTTCCAGTATTGATAAATCCATCTGGCTCCACTTCCAGCTTGTTGATATCAAAGGTTTTCTTCTGGAACTTGTAACCCCATGGCAATGTGTATCACTGCCTAGCTTACGGTACTGCTTAGCAGTACTATTTAATTAAATTGGCAAATTAAATATGTTAAATTTGAATGGTGATTTGTATTTGTACCCATTGTTCCTGAGCTCCTGAAATAGGCCATGGCCTGGACCAAGTTTTCCCTAAAGGCCTTGGAGTGTATGTTGTGTTGTTGGCGTGTATGATCATTTACCTTAATGTCTTTGGCTAGGAGGAGGAGAGAAATGACTGCTGGAATGTCATTTCTCAGTGTATTTGTATGTGTTGTGTGAAGAGTGTGGTACTACCACAGGTGACCAAAGTCATTCCCAGGTGCTTGTGCTCTGCGAAGTGGCAAGGGTTTGTTGTGGCATCTTGGTTACCAGGGCCAATTTTTTATTATATATATATACTGTCAAACCTCAGTTTTCGTGCAATTCGGTTTTCGACGACTTTTTTCGTCGAAATTTTGTCTCAGTTTTCGTACATCCGCTTGATTTTCGTACAGTTGAAAATGGTCCGTACCAAGCTCACCCGCTTGCCTGAGTGACTCGCCCATACTAAGCATCCGATGTGTTCGTGACTCAGTCTGCCTTTGTTTCTCGTTGAGTGAGCATCACCCCGCGTGTTCATCCAAAACATTTTGTATTAATCCATTGTTATTTGTGCTTGTTTATTGAGTGTGACTGCTAAATAAGCCACCTTGGGGCCAAAGAAAGTTCCGAGTGCCAGCCCTTTGATAAAGAAGGCAAGAAACACGGTAGAATTCAAGAAAGAACTCGTAGCAAAGTACGAAAGTGGTGTACACGTGGCCAATCTCTCAGGATGTACAGGCAGTCCACATCAATGATCAGTTCCATCCTGGCAAAGAAAAAAGAAATCAAGGAAGTGAATGAAGTGTGTGTGTGTGTTTGTATTGGGGTGTTGTGTTGGGGTGATCAATGATTGTGTATTCATGTGAACGAGTGTATGGTGCAGTTCTATATAATAATTTGAGGAAGCCTGTTCTAGTGTGGTATTGTGCATGGAAAGTGAGTGTTTGTAGGAGTAAGTGGTAGTTGGGTAGGTTTGCTTGTAAAAATGCCTCCCTATAACCCATACCTGGTGTGACATTTGCATGCACAGCAGCTATTTACCATGGCTGAAAATGGTCAATTTTGTGTAAATCTTATGGTGTTTGCTTATAACTGTACCGTCATTACTGTGGTCGGCTTGCCCACCAAGATGGCAGCTGTTTTCACGTGCAGGAGCTCTATACACCGCTCCACGCTTGATGACTTGGCTGCGGCTGCCTTGAACCCCGTGATGGATTACTTTGCTGTCCCGCACACCCCTGCCCACCGCCCATCCACGGGCTCCACCCTACCATGGACACCGGACACCGGGTTTGCAGGTGCCCCACATACAGTAACACCATCAACAGGGCCATCCACAGCTAACACGCAGTCGTCACCAAGCCCTGAACTTGCCTCACTCTCACACCAGGTGAACCTTATACAGTACACCGGGAAGTCGTATTTGGTGTACATTAATCGCTTCTCTGGTAACCTACATATATTTCACTTTCCTCCAGGTCACTCTGATGCTCGTCACCTCATACCTTAGTGCCTGGCCCTCTTCCTACAGTATGGTGCACCTCTGGAGCTGGCAAGTGACGGTGGCCCAACACTGGTGTCCAAGGAGTTCTGTGACTTCTTCGACCACTGGGATATCAAGCATCTACTCAACTCTGTCTACTACCCTCAGTCCAACGGTCGTGCTGAGCTGGCTGTGAAGGCTGCCTAGCCCATCATCGCCGACTGCACAGGTCCCGCATTCAGGGCCATCCTGCAGTAATGCAACACTCCCCTGGCACACACTAACGAGTCTCCCGCCCAGCTACTACTTGGCTGCGTCCTGCGCGACCACCTCCCCACCCCTCCGTGCATACTGCACCTCCACCCAGAGTGGCTGCACTTCGCAGAGGAGCGCGAGGCTGCCTTCGCCAAACGTAATGTACAGCTCCTCACCCGTCACGATGCTTCCTCCAAGACACTCCATGCTCTGTAAGTGAGTGACCGGGTGACTGTACAAAACCAATGCACCAAACACCCTTGCCGCTGGGACCGCACTGGCACCGTGGTGGAGGTTCACCACCACCGCTAGTATATGGTGTGACTCGATGGCTCGGGCCGTGTCACTCTACAAAACCACTGCTTCCTTCGCCCCATCCCGGCTATTACTCTGCCTCCTCCATACGCCGCCCACGAGAACCCAGCTGCCCATGTCGGTGCGGGAAGGGGAGGGCAGATGATGACCAAACGAGGGAGCAGTGGTTCTCTTTCATGAAAACTTCTTGGCTCACAACTTACTATACATTTCTACTGAGGTAATAAGACAACTATGATTATCCTCTTTATCTAGCAATAGTGGGAGTATGGGTTTCATGGACTCAAAACAAAATGTCTTATAAGGATTTGTTTATTAGTAGTTTCAATAGATTCCTAATACCCTA
>JAPQNM010000006.1:17029021-17049021 GCA_029783475.1 Metacarcinus magister
AGTGTAAAATGTTATTTTGAATTATGGAAATTGAAGTGTTAGGTATCTAATAAAATGTCAAACTAAAAGGTTGAATACACAACAAAACTGGATTCAGTTGAGTAGACTTACCTTATCACGAGTAAGTGCGTCCATGGCGGCCTTAGCATCATCAGCCTCACGCTTCATGGCTTCCTTGTCCTTCTCGGCTCTGACATACAAATAGAAAAAAAATATTAGAAAAGTTTGCATTTAGATGATATTAGGTGTACATATTGTACAAAACATTCCATATTTATGGTGAGGATTGTATCAATCAATCACCTGGCCTTCATCTTGTTAAGGTGGTCGATCTGATCAGACATCTCAGTAATGGCATCGTTGTGTTTCTTGCGCAGGTTAGCGAGAGAAGCTTCCTGTTGGATGTTGGTTTCCTCGAGATCACGTCGGAGTTTGGCCAGCTCAGCCTCGCGCTTCTTATTCAACTCAATCTGAGCGGCAGTGGCTCCTCCGGCTTCCTCAAGGCGGTCACTCAACTCTCCCAGTTCACGGCTAAGATTGGCCTTAGACTTCTCAGCCTTTGCACGGGACTGGCGCTCATGTTCGATCTCCTGTTCCAGTTCCTCAATACGGGCCTGGAGTTCCTTAACTTGCTTCTGAGTCCTAGAAACAAGGATCTGCTCCTCCTCGAGCTTGCCGGCAATACTGCCGATTTCCTTTTCCTTGCGCTGAATGGCTTGCTCGAGTTCCTTGTGGTTCCTCTCCATATCGGAAACAGCTTCTTGTGTCAGCCTCAGGTCTCCCTCACCCTTCCTCTTGTTCTTTTCAATTTCAAAGCGCATCTTCTTCTCACGCTCCAGAGAGTCCTCTAGTTCGTCCATGGTCTGTTCCAGCTTGCCCTTCACCTTGTTGAGGTGGTTGCATTTGTCCTCAACATTCTGGAGGTCCTCGGCGGTCTTCTGGTTGCATTCCTGCAAGTGTTTCTTTTCCTTCATGAGTTTGTTGATGAGCTCCTCCTGGTGGGCGACTTCCTCGTTCAAGTTGTGGATCTGGTGATCTTTTGTGGCGCGTTCCGAATCGGACTTCTGGACAACAAGCTCCAAGTCTTCAACATCTTTCTTGAGATTATTGACTTCTTGTTCAGACTTCTTCTTGCCTTGGAAGAGGTTGTTGCGAGCATCTTCTTCGGACTGCAGGCGAGAGGTGACCTCCTGCAACACAGAGAAAGAATGTGTTAGTGGCCAGTTACCTCTTGATTTCATAAAGATAATGTATTCAAGTTCTTATATTCTAACTATTAAATAATGGTAAAACAGTTTACAAGGAATGAGATATGTCAGTTACTGCTCATGCTCGTTTCAGTCACCATCAGAAAAAATAATACTTACATTGAGCTGAGCCTCCAGATCAGCTTTCTGGCTTTGCAGCTTGGCTTGTTTGTCAAGGAAATCAGAAACGTTGCCCTTGGTTGACTCAAGAGTTGTCATGAGGTTATTCTTATCCTCCTGGAGCGTGGCGTTGGCGGTTTCCAGCTG
Source organism: Metacarcinus magister (assembly GCA_029783475.1). Lineage (NCBI taxonomy): Eukaryota > Metazoa > Arthropoda > Malacostraca > Decapoda > Cancridae > Metacarcinus > Metacarcinus magister. The sequence continues at coordinate 17,030,536 of JAPQNM010000006.1, forward strand.
CTTGCGGAGTTTGGTCTCTTTTTCCAGCGCCTCCAAGGCCTTAGCAGCCTTCTCCTCGAGGGCCTTGATCTCATCCTCGATGCGGGTGACGTTGAGTAGTGGCTTGAGCTTCTGCCAGAGGTTGAACCACTTCCAGGTGCGCATCTTGAGGAACTTCCTCAGGTTACGCTGCACCACGCACAGAGCGACTCGCTGTTCCTGAAGCTTTCTGTATGACTTGCGAGCAATGTATCCTCTGATCCATGACTGCATGAACGTCATCAGCTTGGACAAAGTGTCGTCTCGGATCTCCTCCAGAGTACCCAAGGCGCCAGCACGGAAGAACACCTGACAAGGGGAAGGAAACGGTAAGTAATGTTATGCAGGAGGTCAAAGCAGGTGTTTGAATCACAGTGTTTGTTCTGTGACTAATGATCAGTGGCACAAATGGTGGAGGTTGTGAGGCGCTACAACACCAACCACCACCACCACCACCATCAAGGTTCCTGGGATAGATCCTCTTAAGGACGTGACGTGTTGTGGTGATCATTCAAATGTGACCTTCAGCGTGTGAGTAGTACGTGACTATGTTGCAGCTCGGTCCGTTGACACTTTTATTATGGCAGTTGAATGTTGCATAAGTGTTTCTGTTGAACACACACACACACACACACACACACACACACACACACACACACACACACACACACACACACACACACACAGGGGAGAACAAATAAGTAAATATCATGCAAGGGGTAATATGGTAATCATATTTTGTATACTGTGATAGAAGGTAAAAGGGCAGTTACTTTTGTCACTCACAGAAAGAAACACTCCAAACTAAGTTAGTCAAGAGAGGGAAAAACGGATGCGCCTAAGAGGTAAGTTTGTCACTTCTCTTTGGCCGACACTCAGAAAGAGGCGGAGGAGGGATGCCAGCCAGCCTTTGCGGTGGTATTCTGAAGGTATTACTGTAGACTAAGCTGCATATAAGAGTGGAGGGAAGGGATGCTTACAACAAACTACTTAGTAACAAAGAATGTCTGACACCAACTTGCAATTGGAGAAGTGTAGGGATTGGGGAATAAAACTGGAGGGAAGTGTCAAAATTTAGAAAGAACCTGACTTATAATCTTCAAATAAAAACTGAGGAACTAGGGACAGGATGGAGTTACATATTGCTCAATAGAAGCCAAAAACTCAAGGGAACAAACTAGGGAAAGAGGAACGGTCTGTCAATTGTAGTGGGACCTGACAGGGACTTAATACAGCAGAGAAAATGGAGGGTTGGGGTGGAGTGAAGTGTGGGTTAATGTGGATAAGTAGAGAAGAAAAACACTTCACGAAATGGATAACACTGGTCCTTGATGTGCTCTCCGCCGACGACCTAGTAATATACAGGGCAATGCAAGGGTAGGAGGGGGAGCAGGGAGGGCTTGCATAGGGAAAAGAGGCACTGGGTAATAGCACAAGTGAACGGGGAAGTAGAAGGCAATGGTGTTAGGAGGGAGGGAAGGGGCCACTGAGGACAGAGTTTGGGAGGGGGAAGGGAAATGGGTCCAAATCAAATACTTTCCTTCTGTAATGTCTCTTGATTCATTGTAATGTTTTGTCCTGTATGTAATCTATCTGCTATTTGTAATTTAATATATAATGCCACTGCCACCACCACTACCACCTCCTCCTCCTCCTTTCACAATGCAATCCCTATCAAGAAAGGACTTCAATTGGAGACATTACAGAGGGAAGCTTAACATAGAAAACGTTCCTGAAGAAAACACGATGCAGCACCTCTGAGAACACAAGCCAAGAGGTTATTGTCAAGTGAGACAGAAGGTAAGGTGAGGGAGGGGCACGTGCTCTCCCAGGACTCCACACTCTACCCCAAGGATCAAATTGTTATAGCTTTATACAAATATTTTTCTCATTGTGGCATTATTACTAGTTAGTTATGTCATTAATCTTTCCAATAAGTCATTTGATAAAGAATAAAAGTAGTGAGGTAGAGTTGAATCCTGAGAGAAATGTTCAATCCCAAGTGTATTCTTTGGGATGCATAGGGAACGGGGTAGGACGGAAGGACTGGGAAGCACCGTCCTAAACACCTTGGTATTGCCAGTGCGGAAGAGTTCCTCGTTCAAGCCAGCCTTGGTTAGGCAGGCAGTGGCGCACTGCTTGTCGTCATCGATCTTATTCATCTCCTTTGGGGCAAGGATCTTGTAGCTGTGGGGAAAACGTTAATTGTGAAGGGAGGAGCAGCTACAACCCGCAGAGGACACCATGAAGGAAGGTAATATGAAAGCTTGTTTATAAGAACTGAAGAAAGATGACATTGAGAGCATAAGATGATTTCATAGTTTCGACTAAAACTTAAATAATGTGAACAAGAATAAAGTGATGATAATCTACACCATTGAAATATAAAAAAACAGGCTCTATATTACAAAATCTGTTCCATAAGTGTGTGGCGAGGATGCTGGGTTTTAGTTTTGACTAGAAATTAACGAACATCTATTGGTGTGGGATAACGGAGGGAAGAATGCAATTGGGGGATTGGGGAAAAAGAGGCACCTTATAGTAAAAATAAAATAAAACAGTACTGAAAAAGAGAACGAGATATGTAAAATGTTAAAAGGAACATCATAATATATGCATGTTATGTAGAATGTCTGTATACCGAAAAAGAAGAAGAAAAGAAAAAGGCCATTTATCCCCATAGTGCATGTTGACATTTTCTCAACATGTCTATTATAGCTCTAGTGTTTACAAGTACTCACCGGTGCCTGAAGTCCTTGTAGGGAATCCTGTTGGGGAAGCCCTTACGACAAATACGGATGCCTTCAAGCACACCGTTGCAGGTCAGCTGATGCATAACCAAGGCAGCGTCAATGACACCTGGAAGGAACATATTTTTATTGTTATTTTCGTAACGAGATTCAAGAAAACAATGTCATTTGATAGAGATTTACGTTTTCCATGTAAGTAACAAGTAACTCGCCTGGGGATTTGGTTTCGTTGGGCACAATACAACGGATGAAGTGAGGGTGAGTGGCGTTCAGAGTCCTCATGAGGTTATTCAATTGCTCCTGTGAGGGGAAAGAGGATCACTATTAGAGAATTCAAAACATGGTATATGTCAACATAATATGAAAAGACGAAGTCACTGGTAATGATGGTGTTGATTCCTGACATTCATAATCATTTCTTGAAAGAGTAAACTGTCCATGAACAAGGAAAATGCTTACCCTGTAGCCTGAAGAGACAGTCTTGAAGGCACCAGACTTCTGACCACGACCACCTGAAACCAGACACATTCTAATAAGCTTCAAATTATTGTCTTGCATTTCAAGGCATAAAATTGAGTGGTTGTCTGACATGAAATAGTGCACAAAATAGACTTACATAGATTCTAAAACTAGAAATTCTTGTTTAATCTTTGCCTAATCTTGTTTTATTCAACATACATAAAATTCTAAACTGCCTACGGTACTGCATCACTTTAGTCATTCTATCTTTAATTTCCTCTAGAACTGCACCAATAAAATCTTGATTGAAAGAAGTGTACTCTTATCTTCCTACCCTTCTTGTCGTCGGTTCCAGATTGTCCTGGGTGGTCAGCGAAGATGGTGACAGCAAGTTCGTTCTGCGACTTCTTAATCTGGTCAACCAGTGTGTCGTTGAGGGGATCCTTGTTCTTCTCGAGCCAGCCAGCCAAGTTGTAGTTCACAGTGCCAGCATAGTGGACGATGGCGAAGTGGGACTCGGGGCCGGTCTTGGTTGGCTTGGGCTTGATGAACACAGGAGTCTTGCCAAGATGGTTGACGTTCAGTTTCTCAAGGAAGGATTTGTCGGTGGCCTTGGGGAACATAGACTCTTCTTCCAGGATGGACAGCAGACCCATTTTCTGTTGGATATGGGAAGGATTGAAGGATAAAGGCATATCTGCATTCATACTACGTCATGAATAGAATACAATTGTTGCATTGGAAGTTAATGATTGAAACCTACGCGTACCTTCTCAAAGAGGTCGATGCAAGCCTGCAGATCCATACCGAAGTCCACAAACACCCAGTTGATGCCTTCCCTCTTGTACTCTTCTTGTTCCAACACGAACATGTGATGGTTGAAGAATTGCTGCAACTTCTCATTACAGAAGTTGATGCAGATCTGCTCGAAGCCGTTGAACTGTTTGGAGAAGGATATAATGAATGAATCAGCCAACCCAGGAAGATTAAGACCATACAGTTATCCAATACACTCATTGTATTGATTCAATTATGCGATTCAAAATCAATATGAATAAGATTAGGTGCTAACACTTTACCTCAAAGATCTCAAAACCAGCAATGTCCAGCACACCGATGAAAGACACACGCTTGAGGCCTGTGGCGAGAGTTTCATTACACTTGGTCACCAGCCAACGGAACACACGGTCGTAGATAGCCTTGGCCATGGCGCCCACCGAGTAGTAGCATTGGTCAACGTTCATGCCCTTAGCCACAAACTCAGCACCGACCTTGATCTTAGGCTTGGTGATGTTCTTGTACAGATCAGCGCCGTCCATTATCATCATCTGGGCGACCTTGTCACCAGCCTGATCGTGAAAAGAAATATTATTCAAACTGATGAAAACGAACATAATTTAAAAATTTTTTTTGCTGCTACTTCATTATGGAAAACTTTATATGAGCCACACCTTCCTGGAGCTTCGAGACCCACACTGCTTTGTGTTACTTATTCCACAGGTAAAGGAATACAAAGGAAGGTTTTTATGCTTACCTCTTGGCCGTCGGGTTCGGCTTGTTCCTCCCGACCCCTCTGCTTGAACTTCAGTTCACCGAAGTGCATGACAGCTGCAGTAAGCTTGTACACATTAATCTTATCCTGACTGCTGAAGCCGAGAATGTCGAAGGCTTCCTGCAGTGATGAAATCAAAATTCAAATATTAGTGAAACTATTTGAATTAGGATAGAATGGTACTAAAATAAATTTCAGATGGGGCAAAATATATGATCTGTAAAACGCTCTAAATCTCACCTCACAGAACTGCATGTCTTCCTTGTCGTCGATGGAAGGTACAGTAACCTTGCCCTGAGACACGTAGTGGTAGTCATAGATGTCGTTACTCAGCGCGCAATTATCTGGAAATCAAAATACAAATATTAATTGATGTGATACAAGAACCAAGTATTTGTACCATACAATCTACTATTTATTACACCCTGCGAGAATCTGTCAAACACTAACTCTTCAAGCCGTCGACTTGATCGGACATCATCTCGTAGAAGATATGGTAGGATCGCTCAAGAGGCTGTTGGGAGATGACACGAGCCTTCTCCAGCAGGTAGACCTCAATGTCACCACCAGACAGCTTGCCAGAATTACCAAAGTGGATGCGGATGAATTTACCCTTTGAAGAAAGAAGGAAATGCAATATGAATTTCCTGGATGTAGGGATTTTCATAAGGTAAGTTAGCAAGACGCAATACGTGATTCATGTGTTTATAAGTGTCACAGATGGTACTCACGAAGCGGGAGGAGTTGTCGTTACGGACGGTCTTGGCGTTACCGAAGGCCTCCAGGATGGGATTAGTCTGCACGATCTGGTCCTCCAAGTTCTGTGATTATGAAAAGTTCAGGTTTAATATCATCGTAACTGGAATTGAGATTTATTCATTACAATGTGATGTAAAGTGAAGAGGACTTAGCAAACTACCAGATGTTAGATATTTACAGTCTTAGCTTCATCCTTCTTCTTGGTGGTAGCGCCGACGTTGGCGAAGTAGGAGAGTACCTTCTTGGTGTTCTCAGTCTTGCCGGCGCCGGACTCACCGCTGTGGATAATCAATGCAAAATCTTAAGTTTCACACACTATCAAAGGAAACGTTCATATGGTTATGATTTTGCTCACTTGGAAAGCCTAGTTTTAATATTCTATATGTTGTACTACATGGAAATAGAGAGTTATTGCCTTAGTTATCTACATATTTACTTACGTGATCAACATGGACTGATTTTGTCCTCCTGTAGAAACAAAACAGAAAATAAGTCATATTGCACAAACATTTTACATTATGTTATAGAAACATTCATTATGATGAATATATTGGAAATAATATCTCAGGATGGCGTCACAGAAAGTCTTACCCTGAAGCATGTTGTTGTAGGCGCCGTCAGAGATGGCGAACAGGTGAGGAGGCACTTCATTACGCCTTTTGCCCTGGTAGATCTTGACTACACGGTTGGTGTAGATGGGGTAGCGCTTGTATGGGTTGATGACCACACAGAAGAGACCAGAGTAGGTGTAAATGAGCCTGGTAACATAGCGAGCCTTCAGGTTGTACAGGACAGAGGCATCGTTCAAGTAGGTCAAGTTAGACATGTCCTCGCATTTCTCAAACTTGGGTGGGTTGACTTGCTGCACGAGATCCTTCTTTAGGGTTTTGGTATCACCCTTAGCCATGATAGTCACCAAGTCTCCCTTGGTGCCCTGGATCTCACCCTCAACGAAACCCTCCTTGTCATCAGGAACCCAACACGACTTCTTAGGATCATAAGGCTTGGTCTGGTCGATGCGCTTCTGCTCGAGGGAAATAAAGAGGAACTCGGTGGGGTCGGGGTCTGGCCCGGTGGTCTTCTTAACGTGGCCAGGCATGGTGGTGGACGGTGCTTAAAAGCTAAGGAAGTAAGACTCACAGGTATTGGTGTCTGGCTCTTAGATCTTCCTGAAACGAAAAAATCAAATGTGAGTTGAAGTCTCTAAGATTAGCTCATATATTGTTTTATACATTTTCATCCTTAGAAAACACTTATTCATTAATAATTGTGGTTAGTCAAGCTAATTACATAAAGGAAAATATTGCCAGGACATTAGTTTCTCCGGTTTTAATTGTTAATGTTAAACGACATCTTTTAATAGCCTAGAATACACTGTTAACACGATCCAATCCTTCTGAAGATGCTAGTTTTATACATTCGTGAGCTTTGTGATCGAGGCTCTAAAAGTTATAGCTTAGAAACAGAACAAGAGCTAATATATATATTTTCAACCAAATTATTACATCTCAGAGAATTGTATAGTAAGCTTCAGACATTCTTGTTGTGACTTACGACTAATATTTTGTCTTGATACAATTTTTCTCAAACTTAAACGCAAACAAAAACTGAACTTCCTTTTTTGTTGTGAATCTGCAGTCTGTCATTTGAATAGTTAAATACCAGTACATATATGGATAATAAGTTGCTTTTTCTTCCCCCACTCAGACATCTACAGACAAGGAGAGAATGTTGGCAGCGAGAGGTCGCGGCGTGTCAACATTGTAAACTTCTATTACTTAAGTTTGCATGTATTCGTAAACGTTGGAATGTAACTTTCATAAATAAAAATAATATTTAGATTATGTTTTCTTTTGTGCTGGGTAACACATTATCTACTTCTTGCTTAAAAATCATCAGATAGATTTTGCTTCATGAGTGAATGACTAATAATTGAATCTAAGCGACTCGGCAGGACAGTCGGTGATCTTCTCTAAACTTGTCTGGTTGATAAATTTTTAATGAACTTGTTTTTGTTGCGAAACCTTTACACTGAACAACATGAGTGCGAAGCAAATGTAATAAATATTGACTTCCACTTCGTTGGAAAAGCATGAATTCTGGAACTAACACTATCTCTGACCGAGCAGATCTTCAAACATCTATAATAACCAAGAACACAAAATTGTCGACAAATAGAGATAAGTAATAGTTCTGGGTGCACTAATCCCTGTCCTTTGAACATTATACACACTAACACATAATTATGATTCTTGATAACAAAGCTCCCACATGCTCATTCCTTTTATGATTGAAGTTCTCATTTTGCTCGGCTTGTTCACAATATTTTCATGTGTGGAATTAACAGCGCGTTTTGGGCGGGTTGAAGGTGCACGAGGGGTGGAGGCAGCCAAGCTACACCGGCCCTGCAGCACCTCAGCTAACTACCCACTGACACAACTAACCCCAACAGACAGCTCGTGTACTAACTGGGTGTATGGAGTTCTTTCTGTTATATAAAACTGTGATGAACATAACACGCTCTGTATTTCCCACACAACGGTTGGAACTAAAAAAAAAAATGATTACTTTAACACTATAATATTTTCGACGCTCTTCACATGACCACTTCCGTTTTGAGATATTCCAATCGTCTTTGTTGTATAGCGGACTTTGATTCCACACGAGCAAGACAGCGAAGCACTTGGTCACGAAAAGTGGAGACCAGACACGTAATAATCCTGGGTCTTGGGAGGACTTACGATTAGCTTCACAGCACCGCCACAGACACGCCGCCGTCTGTCCACGGACTGATAGCACCTGAAGGATACCACTCGAATTTAGCCCATATATACCCTAGCCCATGCGTAGGTGGTGAGCGTGGGTGGTGGGAGGGGCAGTAAGGTAAGTGTGGGAGGGGCAGCAAGGAGGGAGACAAGGAGGGGAGAGGTTGCGGGTGGTTGGATGAGGGTAGCAGAAACTATGCTTGCAACGAGTAATAATAGCAAAGAGGACGGGTCGGTAGGGTCGACAGGAGGGTCTAATATGTTTTACAGCTTTTGGCAGAGAAGAGGTGAGTGAGAGGGTGAGGCAGCAACCAAATGGAGGCTGGTTAGGTGGATCATCAAAAGGTGTCATCATCTTACTTACTTACAGAAAGGTAGCGGCTGTGATGACTCCTAGAACCATCAATCATCCGTCTCACACCTCCCCTCCCGCTCGCCACTCCTCATGCTGGCCCAGAGTCACAAATTTTCTGAAAATAGAAAACGATATATATATAAATCTATGTACTTATCTACGTATTACTCAATATAGTTAATCATCTTGTTTCAATCATCGTGTGTGTAGGTTAGAGGGTCAGGTTGGGTGGGGTGTGGGGGGGGGGAGTGACAGGTGACTTTTAAGACTAATTTCCATAATACTACTTAGGTTATAATACGGATTCTAAAATAGGAGATATGGTCTATATAGTTGGTGTTGGGGTCGATCGATCAATATACGTGAGAGGAGACCGCCCCTTTCGTGCCACGCCCAGCCCCGCCCAGCCCCGCCGCTCCCGCTTCCCCCTCCCGCCCCCGCTGAAGCCAAAGGGGCGAGGGTTTGCTGCCTGACAGGGACCAGCTCACCTGTTTCACCTGTTTATACTATTTTTATTCGTTTTTTTCTCTCTTTCTCTCTTCAATAGTTTTTTTTTTTGGATGAGCTAAAATGAAACACACACACACACACACACACACACACACACACACACACACACACACACACACACACACACACACACACACACACCCTGCCTTTGATCGTGACTTCAGTTCAGTAGCATTAATATTAACCAAATAGTCGTAATTCATCCGGTACACTCGTTATAAACAAGTAATTATCCTGGTATCTACATCAATGGACCCTAGCTAACTTCAGTAGTTATAAAGTAACCTTGCTACCGTCACATAAATACTGTACGTCCTTTCTTCTTTCTGTTTCCCTTGTAATGTGCTTCTAATTCCTGTATTGTTTAGCTTTTTGAGAAGGGAACAAAAATATTGATACTAGACACGTGAACGGAGGGAGGGATTGGAGTAGCGAGCTGGCTGTTGATAATTAAAAATTAATTAATGTTTTTTGTTTCCTTTGACCCTCTTAAACACCAAACATTTTCTTCCCAGCAGTGCATCTAACGTCAACAGTGTCGCATCTCCACCACTTACCCGCCCTGGCAGCATGACACTCCCAGGCGTGCTAGTGGCTGTCAGTGGCACGCCAGGTGTTAGGCGGCGTGTGGCGGCGTGACTGACGTGTCAAAGGCTTGGTATCTCACGTTATGGGTGGGGTGTGGCGGGAAATGTCAAGGCAACATGTGGAAACAGTGTGTGTGTAAGTGTGCGTATATAGAGAGTAGGATGGTGAACAGTTAAAAGGAAATATATTATAGAAATGCATCAATTCATTTCCTTTTACAGTAAATCAAGATCAGTTAAAGAAAGAAAGCAATGTATTTATGGCTGACGCGGCGCAATATTGGCAAACGAGACAGTGTAGCGTCTTTTATGTATCACTTTAGAAGACAGAAGAAGTAACATTTCTGACCTAACTATCAATACATTGGTCTATGTTTAGTTAATTCATCTCTTACGGACATCAAAAACGCTAGCACTTAAACATGCCAGACCAAGACCGAAACCAACAGCCTATTAGCTGCTCACTCAGGGATCCAAAGACATTCTCCCTTAGTTGTCATTAGCGTCACAAGGTTTGATTCTTGGCAGGCATCACATACTCCTCACACTTCCTCGTCTGTCCAGCACTGTTTATTCACTTCACCCTCTTGACTTAAACCAGACCTCAGTAAATGATAGATATATGTGTTGTGTTGTGAGTCGGTGTTGTGTTGTGAGTGTGTTTTGGTGGGCTGACGGGGCTGACAGGCTGAATATAGCACTAGGGATGTACACCTTTTTCCTTCCTTTCTAAGTCTATTTGAGGGAAGGAGGAGCAGTAACACATGATTCTTCACCATGTATAGTGGAAGGATTGAGAAAATAGTGCCTATTAAGCGTAATAACTTGATATAACATCACAGAACAGGTCACAGAAGAAGAAGAGTAGGATAGCAGACGTGACAAAAGCAGAAGAGGTCACAGAAGAAGAAGAAGAGTAAGGTGGCGACGTGCGAGGTGGCAAGTGTTCGATGGCGTATATATAATTCCAAAATATTTGTTTTTGTTATGCACATAAAAGCAATTATATATACTTTAAAAAATCGTCTGAAATACCAAACAGTTTTTTACATAAACATTTGTTATATTTGATTCGTATATATTGCATGAAAAATGTTTATTTCTAAGGTCAATTATAAAATCGAAAAATAGAATAAAGCAATAATAATGAAATTAAACCAATATAAACCATAGAATAGAATATATAAAAATTATTCAAACCGAAAGTAAAGCCTAAATAAGCCATAGAAAATAGAAAAACGGGAAAAACAAAGAAAAAATGAGAAAAAAACACCATAATTATTCGTTTACATCCAAGAGTGTTAATTATAGCGCGTTAGGTACAGTAAAAGAAGTGTTAGGACATGGTGACCTACAAGGATATAGATGAAGGCGAGTGTGTGGTGTTGCAAGTGTGTTGTGAGTGTGTTTTGGTGGGCTGACGGGGCTGACAGGCTGAATATAGCATTAGGGATGTACACCCTTTTCCTTCCTTTCTAAGTCAATTTGAGGGAAGGAGGAGCAGTAACACATTATTCAATTTTGGTCTCCTTATTATAGGAAGGATATAGGCTCCTTGGAGGCAGCTCAGAGAAGAATGACCAAGATGATTCAGGGGCTGAGTCAATAGGTAGCTTTAAAAGACGGTTGGATCACAGAGTATGGATAGGGATGACAGGTGGGATGGCTAAATATTGGATTATTCCAAGGGTGGGAGACAAGGAGCTGCCTCGTGTAGGTCACCAACTGGCTTCTTGCAGTCTCCTCAATTCTTATGTTCTTATGTTATATGCACCAGCGTAAAAAAAATCCTATCCAGTGTTTCAGCCAAGTGTTACCAAATAAAAAATCAATCTTCACGCAATGTTTATATCTAACTTTGCTTACTGTAACGTTGCTGTATCATAATATCATACAAATTTGAAGGGTTTTTGGCAAGTGTGCAAGACTAATATTCCACACATCACGTCACTAACTTCGACTTTTATCAATAAACTCTACGACTTGTTCTTGCAAATACTATACCCTAACCCTGCCACCTACCTACTATGCCCATCTGTTCTATACCCTGCCAGTTATTAACATACGTACGTACACACACACACACACACACACACACACACACACACACACACACACACACACGGCAGGGTTACGTTCCTTTAGTTTAGTCCTGCTTGCTTGTTGAGTGTCTATAAACACAAAATAGTTAATTGAATACTAATAAAAAAAAAATCTCTTAGGCCGTGAACTAACCTTGTCAGGGTCACAAAAAACGTTTGGTCATTAAGTGAGATCAAAGAAGTCACTCCTAATGGTATATTTTTCATGCAATGTTCACTTAGGATACATGCCAAATGTAAGTAATTTTTTTTCACTTGCATTCTCTCTCTCTCTCTCTCTCTCTCTCTCTCTCTCTCTCTCTCTCTCTCTCTCTCTCTCTCTCTCTGTCTCCCTCCTTTTCTCCTATCCTCCTTCTCTCTTTTTTTTCTTCCTCTCTCACTCTCTTCCTAAAACTGACAGACGCCCACGCCTTAACTCGTCTATTTTAGGTAAAGACTTCGAGTGGACCAACATTACATTATACATCTCTCTCTCTCTCTCTCTCTCTCTCTCTCTCTCTCTCTCTCTCTCTCTCTCTCTCTCTCTCTCTCTCAAACTACCTGTGTACTAATATCTTCACCTGGTGTGGGGGGTTTTGGATTAGGTTCGAATCCCCTATACGCGGGGTGTGGCTGCCTCAAGACGTTCCGAGACTATACCTGGCCAATAAGGTTTGTTATTGTTGGCTCGCGTGCATGGGACCTCGGCGCCTCTACCAATTTATATGTCAGCAGGATGAATATTTCGTGTTTTTTTGTTTTTAATTAGTCTGTCTCTCTCTCTCTCTCTCTCTCTCTCTCTCTCTCTCTCTCTCTCTCTCTCTCTCTCTCTCTCTCTCTCTCTCTCTCTCTCTCTCTCTTAATGCATTGGGTGTTTGACATAGATGACTTAAAATACGCCTGCCTGCCTTCTTTCATAGTATTGTTTGATTGTTGATCCTACAATCGGAGAATCTAATCTTATCCAAAGGGTGATTGTCGCCCTGTTTGGCTTGGGGTAAGGAATGCATCTCGCCAAATTTTAGAATGAATTAAGAAATATCTTCATGCTTAAGTGCGTGCTTGTACCGTCTCATGCATGGATAATATCTACTTCTGTGTGTGTGTGTGTGTGTGTGTGTTAATTCTTTAAGTCCAGGTAGATTTATGCCTTACTTGGTAACACTCCTTCGTCACGTCAGGTCCTTGGGTACAGATTGCCGCTGCCCTTCCTCCTCACATCCTTGTCTTCTTCCATTATCAACGTATCCGTATCCGTTGTTGTTGATAATACTTCCGGACTGCTCTCCATCCATTCCGGATTCTGCGGAAAAGAGAATTAAGATGAAATAAGTATATGTATAACAAATTAGTTTGTGTGTATGTGTGTGTGTGAAAGAGAAAAAATAATACAGTTTTACGTTTTCATCTTTTCTTTTTTGCAGTACAGGTAGTGTCGGTGTTACTTCGGTAAAATATATAATTCTCTTCTCATCCTGCCTAACCAGTTGTGCTTAAATTGATAATGATAATGGTATAGACTTTTATTTACCTGGTGTCGTGGAGCCCAAATTGTGTCGCAGCGATACTGAATACATCGTCTCCTTAATACTTCTGCATCTAATCTTGTTACTTTTTTTTAAAACTGTACGAGTCTATAATGAATGTATACATGTTTAGGCATGATATGGTTTTAGTTATTTCACGTATGCATATTAACAGTATATACATTAAATTAAGTAGATTTAGAACAGTAAGAAAAGTTCCAAATGAGGAAACCCGTTTAACAAGAAACTTTGCTTGAATACAAACGAATAATTAAACCGCAATCAAGTCTGTCAGCACTTGCCTTCATCAAAAACTTGTATCTTGTCTTAATCTTAATCTCCAGATAGCTAACCTTGTATTATCTTATTTATACTTCTATATTTTGTCTGTAACACCACGATTTCCTAACACACGAGCGAGTCTCGCTTCGATCTCTCCTTCACAGACCTGCCCAGTGGACGTGTAATGTATCACTGGCAACTCCGATAACAACCATCAAAACAAACACAAAACGCCATCTATTGGGAGTTTAATTTTCCTACTTTAAATTAACTAATAATAGACTATATAGGATATCATAGTAGAAGACATCTTTGTATTCAGCCTGTAGATCCAACACGTAATACCAGGCTAGTGGGAGGATATCAGTCACGCTAAAGTCAAAGTCATCAAACTATGGCTACATTCCCATCCTCTCTGTCACCAGCAAGTGTCTGGTTTGCTTGAGGACAACCACCTGATGTTCACCCCGGACTCTCTCACCTTACTCACCACGTCCTGGCACGAGGCCTTGGACGCCACCCTTCCCACCACACCAAGGACAGGCGATACTGCCTGTATGACGGGCTTTAGTTAGTGTTGCGCATGCGCAAAATTTGTGTTATCATGTATTCTTTTTAAGCTAGGTTTATTTAGCGTATGTAACCAAAATAACCAAATATAAATTCAACCAACCTAATTGAACCAAATCTACCGCCTTTGAGAATGACATTTGGTTCATGTGACAGCCCGCGTTGTCTGTTTGTTTACAAATACTTGTGAACATGTGCAGGACCAATCGTACCGCCAAACTCGAGCCATCCTTTGAGTGTGGAACAAGGTATTATGGAGAAGCTAAGACAGCTCAGGATTACAGAAACTTGTTAGGTCTGCTTTTCCGCCCATCTGGCTTACAGAAAACACACTGTCATGGGAACGATACACCTTAGTTAGTCATCTGTATAATGCCTCCGTTCCTCAAGAGATCAAACCTGTGCCAAGTATTGTAAAATAACTACTTCAATTGTTGTTTTTTTCAGCCACCTGTCCAACATCAGCCTACATTCACAGACAACAAACAATAACAGGAACAACAACAACACCACCACCACCAAGAGACCGTTAAATCAATTCATGTAACTATATTCATAAGTCATATCATTCACATACAAATCATAAAGAACAGAACATATACAACAGTTCTTCACCATTGCATTTATAAACCAACACAAATCTGAAGCAAAACATTAAGAGTCTTCACACGCTAGGAGAAGAGAGTGAGGAGAGAGCGTGTGACAAGAACCCAAGAACCAGGAGAGTAATATCTTAATTCATTCTCATAAAAAAAAGCACAAAGGATGGATAAGAATAACCTACAAGTCTCCTTATAAGTCACCTTGAAACACTCAGTCCTCGGGAAGACGCACGTAGAGGAGGAGGAAGAGGAGGAGGAGGAGGAGAAGGAGGAGGAGGAGGGTGAGGTTATTCTTCAATGTCTAACTCGTGAATGGGGGAAGAAAATAACTACCAATATCACGTTTTAGGAGAGAAGGAGAGAGGGAGGGAATGGAGGGGGTGAAAATGGATAGCTGGTTTCACAGGTAAGCTGGCAGTACGAGGACATAGGAACAGGAAGGAATAAAGAGTAAAAATGACGGAGTAGGGAAGAGAGAGGGGGATGGTGGTATGATGGAGGGAGGAAGAGAAAACGGGGAGGAGAATGGAGGGATGGGGAAGGGAGGAGAGGAGAGGAGAGGAGAGGGGGCACTGTCATCTGGTGGTTATATAGGCAATGGCAGGTGTGTGGAGGCTTAAAAGGACGAGAGGCGCTCATCTGCTGTAAACTTAAGAAGAGGAGGAGAAGCAGGTGGATGATGATGATGATGATGATGATGATGCTGCTGCTGCTGCTGATGATGATGATGATGATGATGGTGGTGGTGATTGTAATGGTGTAAAGAGATTTATTTTTCATGCCTTTACTTGCATATAAGAATTAATACAAAGGATGATAAAAAAGGAATAAAGACAGTCTGGTGTTTTATTAATAGTTTTATATTTAATCTAATCGGTGAACGTGTTGATAAGATGAAGAAAAAAAGAAATAAAACGAATACAGAAATTTACTTTGAAATATGTCGTAATAAAACTATATAGTAAAGAGGTTTATCAGTTCACACACGCACACGCACACGCGCGCACACACACACACACACACACACACACACACACACACACACACACACACACACACACACACACACACACACACACACACACACACACACACACACACACACACACACACACACACACACACACACACACACATCTTGAATAAATCCACCTTAATTACCTTCTTGCGTTGACTAATCCCATTCCGGCAATTCACTTCAGCGCAGATTATAATCATATAAATCAAAATCCCATATATCCAGTTGGCATATAATTGGTGACATGTCCTTTAAATAGTGCGTGCAGGCGTGGCCATTCATTTGCAGTCCAGAGGGTGTGCGTGTGTATGTGCGTCTCCAAGCAGGCATACGAACAGCTGAGGTAGAGGGAGCCACGAGCGCTGCGTTTGTCCAAGAGCCGCAGCGCCGTTAAAGAATGGTCCGGCATGACTCTAGCTCCTGTTGTCATTTGCATTGATGGTGATGACTGAGTGTGATGATGGTGATGAGTACTGCATCATCACTAGTATACACGAATCAGTCCTTGCTATTTCAGTCCATTACTCTCACTTTCCTTCCACCTCTCACGTTACTGGTATCACTATCACCACAAGCACGATCACTACCACATCACAGTCACCTGTTAGGGGGAGGCTCACCCCCCCTATCTATGGAACCTTGCGTCACACCCGGCTCCAGGATTCCACTGCATCTATGGCACACTCTATTTCCTTGATTCCCCATACGAGTGTCTTCTCTACCTCCCTGATACAATGTTTCTCTTTCACTCTTCTCTGGTTACTAGTGAGGGTTGGACTCTCAGGCTGGTTTCATCCCCCTTCCCCCCTTAGCTAGAGGAACACGATATTCAACAAGCAACTGTGTTTCCCATCTACTGTGTTGTGGAGCCAAGTGGTTTTGGCTGATATGATACTTTCTACTTTCCGTTCAGTGTTGTAACTATATACGATCTCTTGTTTTCTTGCCAAGTGTCGCCGATCCTTTTTAAGAAAGGCCTGTTTTTATATCTTCTTAAGACTATTTAAGTATTTCTAACCTCATTCTTGCTGCTTCCTTTGTGCATTAAATATTCACTTCCGTATAGCCTCGCCAAGTCAAGGTTGTTTAGTACTTTACAGAGTCCTTAAGCCTGTCTCCATCTGACACACGTGATTTAAACGCCCTTTACATTTTTAGCATAACTACCGTCACCACCATCACCATCAATTATCATAACATAACTACCACCACCACTACCACACCCACCCTTGCTACTGCTGTTGCCGTTATGGTGCTGTCACTGCTGTGGTAGTGGCAGTTCCTGTTGCTGCTGTCATTGCTGCTACTGATGTATGAAGTGTGAGGTAATTCATTGTGAGGATCAATGAAACAAGTGAGAAGCTTCAACACATGAACGAGACAGGGATCAAAAAGTGATTCACGAGGAGGCAAGGAGAAAAATAAAGAGTGAATGAGTCCTTTACTCAACCAAGCCTGAAGTAAGGAACGATAATCACTAAAGTAAAACCGGAATGAGTGATGGTACCTCTTTGGCGTCTCTCATCACTCAAGCGGGCGCCATCCCACCCCACAGCAGCCGGCAAGGCCTCCAGTTTGAATATAGTTCGACACCCCAACTCATCGCCTCCTCCCTCCCTCTCCCTCGCTACCCGCCCTCCCTGCTAATACTTCCGGGAGGCGAGCCGGCGATCGGGTGAGGAGGAGGAGGAAGATAGTAATATGTAGTAACCTTTCCTTATGTATTCTCTATATTTTTGACTGAAAGGGGAACATGAGGAGCGTCAGAAAGGAAAACTGATGGTTGAAGGAGAAGAAAAAGAAAGAAAAATTAACGTTGCAAGGGAAACCTAAATAGCTAAAGATGTACTCATTTAGGGAGGTGGGGGGAAAAAAGAGAGAGAGAGAGAGAGAGAGAGAGAGAGAGAGAGAGAGAGAGAGAGAGAGAGAGAGAGAGAGAGAGAGAGAGAGAGAGAGAGAGAGAGAGAGAGAGAGAGAGAGAGAGAGAGAGAGAGAGAGAGAGAGAGAGAGAGAGAGAGAGAGAGAGAGAGAGAAGAGAGAGAGAGAGAGAGAGAGAGAGAGAGAGAGAGAGAGAGAGAGAGAGAGAGAGAGAGAGAGAGAGAGAGAGAGAGAGAGAGAGAGAGAGAGAGAGAGAGAGAGAGAGAGAGAGAGAGAGAGAGAGAAGAGAGAGAGAGAGAGAGAGAGAGAGAGAGAGAGAGAGAGAGAGAGAGAGAGAGGAGAGAGAGAGAGAGAGAGAGAGAGAGAGAGAGAGAGAGAGAGAGAGAGAGAGAGAGAGAGAGAGAGAGAGGAGAGAGAGAGAGAGAGAGAGAGAGAGAGAGAGAGAGAGAGAGAGAGAGAGAGAGAGAGAGAGAGAGAAGAGAGAGAGAGAGAGAGAGAGAGAGAGAGAGAGAGAGAGAGAGAGAGAGAGAGAGAGAGAGAGAGAGAGAGAGAGAGAGAGAGAGAGAGAGAGAGAGAGAGAGAGAGAGAGAGAGAGAGAGAGAGAGAGAGAGAGAGAGAGAGAGAGAGAAGAGAGAGAGAGAGAGAGAGAGAGAGAGAGAGAGAGAGAGAGAGAGAGAGAGAGAGAGAGAGAGAGAGAGAGAGAGAGGAGAGAGAGAGAGAGAGGAGAGAGAGAGAGAGAGAGAGAGAGAGAGAGAGAGAGAGAGAGAGAGAGAG
>JAPQNM010000006.1:17066154-17091154 GCA_029783475.1 Metacarcinus magister
ACAATGTACTTGTTTGTACCTGAATGTACTTGGTGTTTTTCAAGTACTTCGTGTCTAAGTACAAGTACAAGTAACATTTTAAACTCCAAGTACAAGTACATGTACTTGTACCCAATCTGGTTTAGTGTCCCCACAAACCCCCCAACTGATTAGGCTCGCTACGCTCCCCACCCACCCCCACTCCTGAGAGGGAGAAGGGGGGCACAATTCTAGTGGTTGCCCCTAGGCGCCATGTACCCTAGGTACACCCCGGGGAAGGAGTAAAATTCCTCTGAACTCTAAATGCCTTGTCACGGCTACCACCCTTTTAATAAGGATATAAGCCAGTTATATAGATAGATAAAAATACCAACTGGCATAAATTTCTTTCCCTATTAAAGTATCAGTTGTACACTTACCAACATGAAGTGGGGCAATTGTTGTCCATGTATTAGCCTCTGGAGAGTATACATCACACTGCTTGATGCCATACTGACCATTCCATCCCCCAATGCAGTACACCAGAGACCCCAAGTTGCACACACCTGAAGAGAGAAAGAGAAGAACTAAGCCGATGGTCATTACCAAAGCCAAGTGGGACTGTGCTGGACCGGACTGGGGGCACCTGTTCTTCGTGGTGACATATTTTTGAGCTTAAACCCTTACATACAACCTTGAGTATGGCACTGGACAGAAGAGCTTGTTTGAAACTGCATCTGAATCAGATCCTCTAGAATATATTAACTAAAATATGATTTCTTTAATTCAAAGTAATATTCATGATGTATGATGCATAACGGTATTTAATGAAAAATAATTAAATCATATTCTTCAATGTCAAAACTAAAGAGGAAATGTTAAACAAATAAGTAGTTCAGTCCCAAGCTCTTCAGCAGTATGAACAATTGGAGAATGTCACCGATATCTTATAAACACTTTTATGTTTAAGCTCAAAAATATGGTAGCAGTGCGCAGAACCATCCTTTACACCACAAGCAACACCTACGTCAACAAGTCATCCCACACAGGGAGCCACAAGGTAACAAGTTCACAATAAAACAATAAATAAATAAAAGTAAGAGGTAGAATGAACTCATTCAAAATATGAGGTCTGATTCAGGCTCCCTGGATGTGATGTATGCACACATAAGTATTCAGAGAGGATTATTATTCGAAGAATCTGTAAAGGTTTTCTTTTTTCAATCTCTCTTCTGTCACCCCAACAAACCCATTATTTCGCTTCAAGAATATATGGTATCCAGAAAAACACAAACATCGTCCTGAAATCACATGTTCTCAGTTCAGGAAGACTCAGTTTTCAAGAACAGCTAAATATGGGTAGGGGTAAAAATATCAGTCTACAGAAAAAGGAAGAGCCTCCTGTGGCTGGATATCAGGCCAGCTGGTGCAACTGCGGGAAGTACCTCCCACCTGGAAAAACACACCAACATCATGAAACACAAGGCATGTTAGAACAAGCTCATGATAATTCCAGAAAGAGTAGTGTACTTATTGAGCAAAACTGACAAGGTCCCACGAGTCACTTACCAGTGAAGCATAACAAAGAACCAAAAGGTTACTCTCCAACTGCCGTGTTGAGAATCATCGCTCCTCCAACTGCACTAGCTTAAAACTTGCACGAAAGTCCAAGGTAAAGAAATGGGCACATGAACATCTGTAAAATTGGCATGTAAATCTGCCTGTATTTTTCATCTCAAATGACAGATGACTATAGCCAGAATAAAAAACTGTTCTGTGCCCCTTTCCTTCCTGTGTCTAGCAAGCTGAGTCTCCATGATAGCGAGTAGTGTCCTGTTGGAGAGAAAGGGAGATACTTGTTAATAGGAAATCAAGCTACTGGTTTGCTTAGTTGAGAAAGCTTCTCGAGAGGTTATGGTCGCTATTCTTACAAGTACATAGATAATGACTTGGCTACTTGCCTTTCATGACTCTACTCCCCTTTGAAAATCTCCATATGATTCCTTAGATGCTCTTTTCAGGTTCGTCTGCAAAACAGCAAAAGAATGAGCAAGTGCTAAACTTAAAAAAAGAGAAGTGTTGCCTCACCAGTATTAGAGCGTGCAAGAGGCAGTGGTGCTACACTTCTCCATTTCTTGGCATTCTTCTCCAGCACCTCCACGCTGTTAAGCTCTCGGGACCCGTCACATCCCCCTATGGCATATGCCCGTCCATCAAGCACTGTCAGGTCAAAACGGCCACGGCCTTGTTGCATTGCTGGCTGCTCAACCCATTTGTTTGTCTTGGGATTATAGGCCTCCACGGTCCTCAAACATTCTCCGCGGTCATATCCTCCACACACCAGCATCTGGCCATTGAAGTTGCCAGTCCCAGTGGCACATTTGGGAGAGGACATGTGAGGGATAATCGTATAGAAGTCTACCTTCTCAACAGAGGCTGGTCTAGATGACACAGGTGTAGAGGTGGGGGATGAGGAGCCACCAACCTTCTGCTGCACCAACATTACAGCAACAGAGCCTTCCAATGCCACTACTGCCACCCATGAGCTCTCTACCAGGAATGAATAAATTAAATGTTTTTAGCCCCTTCACTTTTGTACTTTAATCCAAGAACACCATAAAGCAATGGAAAAAGCACACTTCTTAAATTCTTGCAATATTTCCAAGTTACAGACTAATTTTAAAAACTTTTTTTTTGAGTACCCTAACTGACCTGAAACTTGTGAGTAGGCAATCAGCTTCCATTCACTTTCCTGTCCTAACTCATCCATGTCAGAGATGCTCCGTGAGTATAGCAGCAAGCGAGGCTTCACTGGCTGAGGTGTGGTTGACTTCTTGCGCATCTGAAAATAAATTCAACACCTCAGTTAACTAGAGCTGGTGATGTTCAACCAGTAAATATCTCTTACTGTAAACATTATGTAAGTAAATGTTAAAATGGAAGAAAATTATCCTTCCATTTTAACGTTTACATCCTTATGTTTATAGCTATAAAAATAAATATAGTATGCTGCACTATTTTGTACAGTCATAATAAATTAACTAATGAATTCAAACACCTTAGGAAAAATTTTCATATAAGTAGGGAGAGGATGCACCAACAGCTGATGAACAAGTGAAGGAGTACATGTATGAAAGGTGCTGATAGAGGGGAGGGCATGAACAAGCAAGGAAGGAGCATTTGGATAGGGAGAGGTAGAGGCTCTTCTGCCGTGGCCATCCACTTTGGGAAAGTTTCCAGAGAGAACGAGGCATCAGAAAGAATAGTTAGACAGACAGATATTAAATTTATGGTTTGATCAGAAACTAAGAATATCAATGGAGCAATTCATGTCAGCTCATAAAAAAGCATGTAATAAAACAAATAAAATAGTACATGTGATGGTAGCCTTCCAGATCACTGAACATGCATATCAAGAAGATAGAAAGATGAGAGTACAGAAAATGTTAGCATACTTGATGTCTCCAACATTAAGCGAGGAAATGTAAGTGTGCAGCTCTTAGGCAACCTTAAGCCTGCATGCTACACACACACACACACAAACTTCACTACTTGGTGGCTTAGTGGTAACATCTCGGTCTGTAACATGGCAGGCTCAAGTTTGAGCCTTGCTCAAGGTGTAAAGTTTCACCGATAACCAAGCAGTTACTATCCCCTTTGAACAAGAGGATGGGGTGTGTGGTGGGTGAAAAGTGACAACCTTACCCATAGATCGGGCTATAATGAGCTGCAAGCTCTCTCCTGGAGTAAAAAGCTGGTGATCATGAGTCCAGTGCGTGATCCTCAAGACCATGGTGAATGACACACAAAGACACAGACACACACACACACAAACAGACACACACAAAAAAAAAATATATTATATATATATATATATATATATATATATATATATATATATATATATATATATATATATATATATATATATATATATATATAATAAAAAAAATAGTCCACGTATAAGCTAGCTTACCTTCATGTTGGTCTGGGACAATTTCCTGGACATTTTTTTATAATCCTGCACAATGTCAGAATCATGGAGATCACCAGATCGAATGTCAGAACAATCATGAAGAGAATTGTCCATGTTAAGGTACAGCATGTGCTTCTGTGGAATAAATAGAAAATGAAGGTTGTCAGCATTGAAAATTTTTAAAACAAAATGCATTGTATTCCTTACCATCACTTAAAAAAAAAAATCTGCCTTTTTGATATCATGCCCATGTTGTTTGACAAAATTATTGATTAATTAAAATAATAGGCTTCCTCCCGTCTCTCTCTCTAACTCTTGCCATTGATATTAATAGAAAAAACTCGAACATGCCTCCCCAAGAGTGAGGAGCAACCCCCTCTCTGCCTGTGGCCAACCAAATACCACCTCACCTTTTCCCTCATTGAGTCTAGCAACAACTCTTCCTCTTCCATTTGCTTCCTGACCCAGTCCATCACAAGAGAGCAGAGAGCACGACCCGTAATTGCAGCCTCATCATGGTTCCTGTGTATAACCGTCACCTGAAGGCGTGGCAGGGACAACGCATCCTGGGTCACCCGCACCAAATCTCCCTGCCCAAGAAAAATACACGGTCAGCACAGCATAGATGAGGCATAACACAGTGTAATATTTATGTAGTGGTACATTGGTTTTGAGAGAATTAATTAAAAATTATAAATTCAGAGAAATAACCTTGATTTAAGATCAATTTAATCCTTCCCATAACATAATTAGCAGCAGCAGGTTTCGTTGTGTGCGGTCATGTCTGAAAATGGACAGTGCAATTGTGATGGAGTGTTTAGTAAGATTGCTAAATGTGAGTTTTGAAACCAGTATGGTACCAGATGACTGGGCGATTGTATGTGTAGTTCCCTTGTATATAGGTAAAGGTGACAGATGTGGATGTACTAAACCTACAAGCCCTGTTGTGAAGAATCCCCCAGCCTGGGTCCCATTTGCATGACAGACTTAATTATGTTGGCTGCAAACTGCACAGCAAAATGCTCACACTAACCAGTTGCTGTATGTACTCATCAACACGAGCAACAAGTTCCTTGTTGGAAGCAATGCCATTGATCGCTCGCACTACCAGGCAGCTCTCTGGGGTGAGATGAGCCACCAGGTACTCTCCACTGGCTTGAACCACTGACTCCAGCTGAAGGAAAGAATCAGTATCATGAAGAAGGATAAAGATACGAGGAGTAAAAAAAGTTCTTATTTACTCAAGCAGTGCTCCTTTCTTACTTTTAATAACAACTACAAATTATTATTAAACTACTACTTCTACTACTACTACTACTACTATTAATAATAATAATAATAATAGTAAAAAATAGTAATAACAATAATAATAATAATGTCTTGTGCCTTAGCAAAATAATGTGCGTACACCATTTGGGTCTAGAGTCTACACTCTACTGTACGCCTTGGTCATTTCACAGATGTGTTAATTCTCAATAATAAGGACGAGACAAGTTACTGTAAAAAATGGCACTCTGAAACAAATTCCATATTTACAATAAACCAATTCCAGAGAAGTTTCCTCCTCTTTCTGTGGCTTGAATCATGGCCATACAGGATGTCTCTTCACCTCTTCCACAGATTTATATCATTGATTATCTTAAGTCTTTTGTACAGGTTGGCAACTATTCTGAAACCAAGGATAACCTTCATATTTTAGCTGAATTACATCAAGCTGTGGCACTCCCTGATGAGTCTAGAGGTTATGAGTCACGCCACTCACCTTATTAAGCTGAACTGCCAATACAAGTGTACTACCTCTAAAGAATGACTTGCTCCTTAAAATATAAAGCCAACTAAGTTCCACTCACCTTCAGTCTCTTCGCAGCAATGAACACTGCCTTAACCATGGAGTCAGGCACTTCTAGGCGGCCAGTGTAGGCATAGTTCACCAGATGATCCACAGACTCTCGTTCAAATCCACTGCTCAGCTTGTACAGCAGCTAAACAGGAATATCAAAGTGTGATTTTAGAGGATATATTACATGGCCACCATACATTCTCACATCTATTAAGAAAAAAAGCATTTTCATTTTTACATTTTAATCACTGCATTACATGTTTTCAAAGTGTCTATATGCTCATTATCTGTTAGCCTATTTGAAAACCTGGTGACTAGACTAGTGTTTTGGTGGAAGGTAATCTTACATGCACAGTTATTATTTACAATTCTTGCAGTGAATAGAGCAACAACAAAAAAATCATGGTGGTTTTCAATGTCTCAGATTGAATATTTCAACTATCAACAAAACACAGCCTTCTAGATAGCTGTACTTTCTTATAAAACCGTTATCTACATTGAAAAAAATAAATAAATAAATATAAATATATATATATATATATATATATATATATATATATATATATATATATATATATATATATATATCGTATCCTCCACAAGAATTTAAACAGTAAACTAAACAGCTTCGATTAAGTTAAGAATTCACTCGTCTAAATTTAGTCTCCAAGAGCCTCATTCACCCTTATATGGTGTATGTCCCCCACACCATTTCTAATAAAAATAAGGTGGAGGGATGCAAATGTTATTGGCTTCACTAACCTTCCTTTTTATAATTAACTATTCCCAGTTTCTCATAGTCTAGTGTAGTACCTATAAGATAAGAATGAGTAGCATGCCCCTCACCTTTCCTTCATGAGCAGTCTTGCGCTCATCCTCGGAGGTAAAAAGTTCAAAGAAGTAGGGCGAGGCACAGGCTAGCACCGCGCGGTGGGCATGAATCTCCGAACTTCCAACCTGTGTGAAAACGAAAATCATTGGACGAGGGTGAACTTGGAAACTAATCACAAATTACACACAGTTCTAGTCTACAACATGGATGGACCTAAAGAAAGCAAAATACTAAGCCTATCACTGGAAGACATACTGATGTACGTACGTATTTACACACGATAAAAATGCACGAAAGAAACGCACAAATATATTCAATTATAATGGTCATGTATTAACAAAGAAGGTACAAAATATTATAAAAAAAACATGGATAATCCAAGAAGTTCGCCTCTTACCTGAAGAACGACATCGCAGAAGTGTCTGCTTTTGCGCAGCATGTTGAGTTGGTCCATGCGTTGATGCAGCACTTCTGGCTGGTCCTCGATGACCAGCTTCGGGTTCATCTTGCCCTCAGTCACCATCTTGTCTGTTAATGACACAATTCTATTAATATGGTAAAGGATGCCATCATAAGTGCCTGTAATACTATAGGCGACATACATGTTTGAGCAGTTCAGTATATACATGATTATCAATGTTACTATATCTGACAGATTATCACGAAGGAATGTAATAACCAAGAAAATAAAGGAGTCATCAGTTTAATGCGTTGAAATCACACACACACACACATGTATTCACGTCGTCGAGCATGTACAATCCCTACCTTCTTCCCTTGTGTTCGTTCACTTAACCTTCAGTGTAATTAATACGCCATGATGGATGAGGAAGCGAAAGAAGAGTTCCCAGAGGAGAGAAGAAAGCCAATTATGAGTGGATTAGTGGAGTTAATGACGTAAAGAATAAACGTAGCAACACCCGAGACTATATAGTCGGAACGAGAACCATGGTGACTACACACCTACGATTATATAGCAAGGTTGCAGTAATGGCAGGAAGTGCTGGGTGCACTTATGTGTTTTTTAGGATGAACATCAATTGGCTTTTTTACTCTATTGTTCCAGACATTCTCCTAAAATTGCTAGTTATAATGATACAAAACATCTTCAATGCAGGGCGTATACTGTCAGCGTTTCCATTGCAGGTTTCCCCTACCTAAGGGTGTTCCTCTATACTTTTGAAGGTGAACGAAGGGTATTTTCATAGTGATGTACCAAGAACATGAAAGAACACCATAATAATATAAACTCACAAGAAAAGGATACCGAAGACCTAAGAAAAAAAAATACTTGTCAATAAGTCTACTACCTGTAATATACCGTTATGAAAGAAAAACAATGCACTCAAGGCAACACTCGAAACACTGATATATATTGACCTTGAGACACGATTTGGTGACAAGAACTATCACAAGTCAGGACGGACGGACGGACAGAAGACAGACCTAACTAAACTCGAAAGGCGTGATGACACAAGTAACTACACTTTCATGAAAAATATTACTTCATTCAAGTACATTTATATATGTCACAGAAACCCGGATCATTGCCTCTTCCACACGTAATAGGATCAAACACCTTATTTAGTATGTTCCTGCAGATCACTCCTCCTCCTCCTCCATGGTTCTAGCCAACGTCATCTAAGCTCCCCCGATAAATACTGTGAGGGAAGACTAACAAATTCTCAGCCGTGTGTTCTTCATGGCTTCCTGGTTTGAGCATCATGGACCGTCAGGTATGTGGATACAACACCTGCCCGCCAACACCTGGTCTATACTCATTATCGACACCACCTGGACCACCACAACCACTATCTGGTTTCTTACGCAATATTGATGCGTGTGGTGTAAAGATATCCGATTTGAACTTTTTTTCTAGACACTATATTGGATATTGTCTATAGGAAAGCTAACCGTATTGCCGATCAAATCCTTAATTTTTATTTAGTTACTTCATATCAAAAGCACCGCACCTAATAGCCATCCGCCACTTTTATTATGTGGTCATAATGACTAACCAAGACATCCCACGACAGCTCCCATCATCCTTTGCCACCTCCATATCAGCCCCGCATATTACTACCTTTTTACAGTTCTGAGAGTAACCAACTCATGGTTGAGGTACATTCAAAAGCCTCCTTAATTA
Source organism: Metacarcinus magister (assembly GCA_029783475.1). Lineage (NCBI taxonomy): Eukaryota > Metazoa > Arthropoda > Malacostraca > Decapoda > Cancridae > Metacarcinus > Metacarcinus magister. The sequence goes on from JAPQNM010000006.1 coordinate 17,074,907, forward strand.
AGGCAGCGAGGGGAGTCATAAGTATCGCAGGTCGGGCGCGGCTTTGGCAGATCGTCAGAAGCGAACACAAACCATCAGGGGACTACGCTGAGTAATGAAGGGCGATTCCGTGGGGTTGGAGCGTCGCCAGGGCAGGGAAATAATAAGAGTGAAGGGCTGCCGGCTAACTATTGTCACACGTTACCATTATTTTGCTTCCGAGTCTAATATCCATATTGTTGCTCTATATTCTTCTTCTTAATAACATCTTAGAAAGTAGTCGAAGATATAAATACACACGTGGGCGGAATAGATGGGTGCTCAACATAGCACGTGAACAAGGAAAAGAGCAAGAAAAAAGTGACTAATCATCGTCGTTCTCGCCGTGTTGCCAAGTGGTGTCGGCCAATCTATTTCGTTCGGCCACACAAAATCCCCTGACCGAAAAGCCACCTTTCGCCGAGAGTTGAACAGCAAAACATTAAATGCTCACGAAAACATTGAGCAACAGGATGTGATTATCTTCGCTCTGATTTCATCTATTTTTCTCCCTCGCTCTTCCGCTCAAAGATTACGATGCTCAGATAAGAGTGCAGAATTGGTTACCAGCGAGCTTCAAAACTGGAGCATGAGTGATTTGCTTATCGGATTCATAGTTGTCCGTTCTATTCATAACTGCAACGAAGATCTTTGTTTGTTATCCTAGGAAAGGGCCTCTTCTTCCTCCTCCTTTCATAACATTCTGATTCCGATGGGGATCCATCCGGTGCAAAACTCTATTGCCGCGGGTTCGTGGGTGAAAATCGATAGGCAGAACACCTCAGAAATAAAGCAAACACACGTGCAGAATGTAAGTAGATTTGTGTGCGACTGACGAAAATTGCCGTACACTACTTGAACATTTTGATCCCCCCCCCCATCTCTCTCTATATATAATTATATATAATAAAACAATCAAGACGAATCAATAGGGAAGGAAAGAGTGAATGTAAAGCAATACAGGAAAAAGAAAGTTTGAGAACAAGACAAAGAAAATAGAAACAAAGAACTACTGTGGAGGGAAAAAAAATAGTCATGGTGGAAGTGGGCGTGGGTGAGGGCGAGAAAGTGCACTGTTGCCATTCTGAGCGTTGGTGTAACAAAGGCAACCAATACCAACACACTACCAGCACCAACAACAAAGCAGCGCCCTGTGGAGACCAGCACACCCCTACCTTGATTTAACGCCCAAAGATAACTAAACAGAAGTACGTGATGCAAATGCTCTCTCCCTCTCCACCCACTTCTCACCACCACCACCCTCTAGTACCAATATCCTCAACTCCGCCCTTATCCTGCTTTGTATCTTTTTCTATCTCAACACTACAAACAAGAGGAGCACATGAAGTATCCCTTATCAAAATGCGGCAGGGATGGGAAAGACGCGGGACCTTCTACTCACTTGCCCTTAACCCGAAGGAAGCTCTTCAATGAAGCTGATAAGATAACTCTGCCCACGTCAGCTACACTTGCAACGTAATGCACACGACCGAGTATAAAACATTATTTACTATCATTATTATTATTATTATGCCTTCGGGTGAAATATAATAATAATAATCAAGATATATTATTGTAGACTGTAGTTCTCATGGTAATAACGGGTAATAACTAATAACGCTAATGGTAATAGTGGTAGCTGACCTTGAACTAAGGCAGCATAGATAGCGATACGAAAAAACAACACATTATATATTCAAAGCAAACAAACAAACCAAACAACTAAAGTGACGGGACAGTCAACATAACCAAACTCCACTTGGACCTTCGTGATTATTATTGGTAAGGCGTTGGTAGGTTGAGTGCACTGTCAGGGATTCGATCCCTAGACGCAGCCTTCTTGTAGATACACACTTACATATGTAAAATAAAATAAAACGTATACTACTTACATACAAAAATAAAATCTTAATAAAATGAAAAAGAATGCTTGCGATGAGCTTCAAATGGCTGATACATACACGGACTGAACGGAGACAAATACAGCAAGACAAGATACGAGCACATACAAGGCATAACAAGAGGTTTCATTGTTCTTGGGACACCACTCAAGTTGCAGGACAACATAGCTGACTCACAGTGATCCATGAACTTGAGAGAGAGAGAGAGAGAGAGAGAGAGAGAGAGAGAGAGAGAGAGAGAGAGAGAGAGAGAGAGAGAGAGAACTACATGTGGAACAAGGATTCCTAATCCTAACACTACATGACGCTCAGCACTCAAAACGCCATTAAAAGCATTCTGCCACACTTTCAGTATGTGTCACTGAACGCAATATTCTGAAGCAGCACCAGTGATGGTGATGGAGGTGAAGGCAGGTCAGGGAGAAGGATAAGGGAGTGTGCATGTATACCAAGGGTTAAGATGTGCATACTACATACTATCCACCCAACTTACTCCCTCCCACACACACTTAACTACAATATATTTGATTTTCTTTCTTATCAAGTAGTCTTTTTTAACGTTGTATACAAGTTTCGGGAGATCTGCTTCGGACATATGTTTTTTGCGTGGAAGAAGACGGAATGGAATTAGAGAAGAAAGTAATGATGCCACTGCTGTTAAAGACGAGAAAATAAAAATAAAAATTAAAAAAAAGATGGAGGAATGATGATGACAATAAGAATTTTACACGAATGATAAAAATAAGAGGAAACCCTGGAAGAAAACAAGCATAAGGCAGGTCACATGAACGAGGTGGCAGTTCAAACTAGATACCGAGGCCTCAAAACCGGTTCTGACAAACTACCCCCCCTTCTCTCTCTGTCTCTGTCTCTCTCTCTCTCTCTCTCTCTCTCTCTCTCTCTCTCTCTCTCTCTCTCTCTCTCTCTCTCTCTCTCTCTCTCTCTCTCTCTCTCTCTCTCATGAATAGGAAAGATGAAAGTACCAATGTGGCAAATGGCAACCACACAGTAATTACTTTTTTGTGAGGAGAGAGAAGAGATATAAAGAGGAAAAGAAAGAAAGGAGTTCAAATTCTATAAACCTTATTGATTATTTTACACTTAACTCCGTCTTTCATTGTCCTTAAATGCCTACTTCATGAGTAAAATATACCTATACCCTAATACTGAGACCAAAATATATTTCTCTTTCAGTCCTTGTTTAAACCAAACTAAACTTTATTTTTCGAAGAGAAGGTCTCACAGAAAACATTGAATATCTCACTAACTAAGAATTTTCGACGGAAATGTAATTAAAAAAATCTTCTCAAAATGCATCAGGTAATGCAAAAATATAACCCTGAATTCTCTAGAGCATTATGGTGAAGATGTAAAATAATACCAAAATCACTTAAATCATATTGTTTCTTTTAATTTAAAGTAAAAAAACAGGAAAAAATATAAATGAGGGGGTTTTGTCCTACTTCGCACTTTAAATTAGGGGGTTTTGTCTGGAACCTGTAAATAACTGAAGTGATTCCTACTCAGCAACATTAAGAACAAAATATGCAGGATTAGTCAATGTCCTTGTGGCCTGGTGATAGGCTGGCAACATTTCAAAAATTTTAATATTGTATGAATGGGCCTCGACGTTATGTAATTCCGTCCAATGTGACTAAATACATATGATTTTTTCCCCCTCAAACCGTTATACTCAAAAAATATGTGATGTCAATTATACCACACATACGTAATAAGACCCACCTAGAGGACTGTCTACTTGTATCGAAAATCAGCCTCAATCTCAAGCTTCGTGAAACTTTTTTTACTGTCTTGGTTCTAGTAAAACAAGGTTTGGTTTACTGGCTGCCTAACTACCTGTTTATTGGGTTGACTGTTGGCTGCCTGCCTGCTCGTCTCGCTTGCTGACAGTTTCGGTATGATCTCTGTATGACTGACTGAATTGCTTTCTGACTTCCAGCCAGATTAGTTGACTGACTGGCTGGCTGAAAAACCGATTGGTCAACTGAACAACGGACTAGCCAACTATCTGACTGATCATTGGACTAGCTGGGTAGTTGAAAATGCATATCATTCGAATCCTAAAACATAACTGAATCAAAACGCTCATCTCCCCATTCTAAAATTTTCAGCAATGCGATACTTTAGTGACATAATAAGGGGGGAGAGAGAGAGAGAGAGAGAGAGAGAGAGAGAGAGAGAGAGAGAGAGAGAGAGAGAGAGAGAGAGAGAGAGAGAGAGAGACGAGGTGTTGGGTGAAAGCAGATATACGTGGCAAACAGGTGAGGAACAAAGGCAACTATACAGGAAAGATAAATCACTAATATTCCCGATTCATATGTGCATGTCTCGTACGTCCTACATCTGGTTGGGAAGGGACATTGGGAGGCGGGCGTGTACAACTACAATAAGGCTTCGGCACATAAGACTGCCGAATCCTTTTATCCTTTCATGGTTCAACCTCAAACACTGTTAAGACACTTCATATGTTATGAATCTCAGTATTAATAAAGAATAAATCGGCAGGAACAAGGTTTGATGCTAATCAGGCAGCCAGGATACTACGCCTACTCACCAGACAACTGTAGTTTTGCGGGATGCGGGAGATGATGCTGTTATAGGTGGTGTTGGGTGGCGAGCCGCGGTACTGGTGGTAGCGTTCTCGCGTTTTCAGGTGAGTTGTGGCGCCGGCGGCTGACGTCCTCACCACCTCGTGCTAGAGAACCACGGGAAAAACGTCCATATTGTTCAAAAACCGAAAAAATAAAAGCGCCAGCCTGGGGAAGCTGTGACCCTCCAGGATTCCTTTGTTGCAGTCGATGGTGTGGCGGTCCAGCGGCGGGCGAAGGAGTCTGGCTGTCTGTCTGTCACACGGGCGGTAGTGGAGGCGACGGTGTTTCTCCCTCACTCCCTTCACAGCCAAATCTCCTCAGATTGACGACAAATTTACGTTGTTGATGAGACAAAGTTGAGTCTAACCACGTTATCTCGTGTCCGCCAAGATAGAGGTCAAGACGGTGGTCGGGGCAGAGCAACGCTGGCTTAGTACCGCTCGCTCGTACACACGTGGCGCGACTGATTCAATCCGGTGTTCGCTGGCAGTGTATAGCAACTCACTGCGGCTGGCTGGCTTGATGGCTGGTTGGTTGTCTCTTGACAGATGGCTGGCTGACTGATAACCAATGGAAGTCCTCCTGGCTCTCGGAACGTTCACCTGAGTATTTTCATATGATCCAAAGTGAATAAGACGGTTTTTTTTTCTTCTTTCCTAGCGATGTTGATAACGAAAATCCACCCGTGTATAGATAGGGTGCACGCTCGCCTTCGAATGATTGCAATCCGGCCTGTTCTGGTTATGGGGAGGGTGATCAATACGAGAAGGACCACGAACACGCAAGTCAGACTCAAACCCGCCAAAGAGCTGCGCAGACCACATGGGAGGAGCAACACGGGCTGCTACCCTTACCCCTTCCCCAATGGACCACCAACGCATCTCCCCTGTGATACCACTGCTGGTTCAAACACCTGACACCTCTCATGCTACTGCTCCCTCCACGCTTCCACCAACATTAACCTCCACTCTCAGTCCAAAAATTTTAAACCACCCACGATCCTTCCCTCCCTCTCATTCTCATTGTGTACCAATCAACTCTATCTACTCCGCTTCTTTCAGCTCCAGAGAGAGAGAGAGAGAGAGAGAGAGAGAGAGAGAGAGAGAGAGAGAGAGAGAGAGAGAGAGAGAGAGAGTAACGTCAAGTACTATCATTGGTCCAATTGCATCCACGTTATGGACAGTCTCTCTCTCTCTCTCTCTCTCTCTCTCTCTCTCTCTCTCTCTCTCTCTCTCTCTCTCTCTCTCTCTCTCTCTCTCTTTCTGCCAGAGAACACCAAAGTGCCTGTTACAAGCAAAACAGTGAGGTGGTTGTTTTTGTACAGACGATTTAGAAAGAAACTTGCTTTTATTCTCTGTTTGACAGACGGAGATTCAACTCTGAAGAAAGAGCTTTATCACTCCCGGGAGTTTGGCTATGAAATATCTGTTTGTTGTCTTGATGGCATGTGTGTGAGAGAGAGAAAGAGAGAGAGAGAGAGAGAGAGAGAGAGAGAGAGAGAGAGAGAGAGAGAGAGAGAGAGAGAGAGAGAGAGAGAGAGAGAGAGAGAGAGAAAGAGAAAGAGAGAGAGAGAGAGAGAGAGAGAGAGAGAGAGAGAGAGAGAGAGAGAGAGAGAGAGAGAGAGAGAGAGAGCGAGAGAGAGTCAGCTCGTTTTACTTAATGTTACAGGTTTCTTTCATCAAGGGTAATGACATCTTAATTCAGTCTGCTTAATTACTATCTGCGAAGCGAAATTTGTTTCTTTGTTTTCAGTATTTAGCTTTATATAGAGTTCTATTTGAGATCCACGTGTGTGTTACGCTGGTGGAGTGGATACCATTGTTGTATGCCAATGCACCACGAAAAGTTGCAAATCGCAGCCAAAAAAGAGAAATGAACACAGTGCCACAGGAAAGCAAACCCGACACAAGCTCCAGGGAAATAGGGAGGAGCACAGTGGCTGAACATTCCAATGGTCTATGCCCTTCAACCTTTCCCTTCCAGGTTTAGTGTCTTTTCTTCATTATCATGGCAACAAATCAGAGTGTAAATAAGAGCTACCAACGCATGAAATTCTGTCTTAGTGACGAACGGCAATGTGCGTATCATTGGGAGAGGCATGACCTTGACTGTGTGCATGGGTGTGTGTGTGTGTGTAATCACTGTACAGTCTGCTGCTGGTCTCTCTCGAGACAGTGTGTGTGTGTGTGTGTGTGTGTGTGTGTGTATGTGTGTGTGTGTGTGTGTGTGTGTGGTGTTGTGACCTATTCTGTGGCGTGGTTTACATGTGTAAGTGGTAAGGATAACCCCTGAAGGAGAGAGAGAGAGAGAGAGAGAGAGAGAGAGAGAGAGAGAGAGAGAGAGAGAGAGAGAGAGAGAGAGAGAGAGAAAGAGAGAGAGAATCACAAAGCTGTGTGACGAAAATATTTAGGGTAATAATTACCTCCTGATTTAGGTCAGCTAGTGGACCTATCCACACACACAAACACACACACTGACTATATAGCTCAGTGGTATAGCGTCCTCTACTCTCCTGTCACTTGACAGGCTGAGGTTTGCGCCCCGCTCTAGGTGCAAAGTTTTCACTGATGAGCGAGCAGTTACTATCCTCCTTGAGCAAGAGGATGGGGTGTATGGGGTGTGAAAGGTCACAGCCTTATTCATTGATCGATCAATATAACCTCTAACCTCCAGAAGGGTAATGACCGGCGATCAAGGGTCCAACAAGTAATCCTTACAACCATGATGAATTACACACACACACACACACACACACACACACACACACACACACACACACACACACACACACACACACACACACACACACATAGCAACACACACAATCACACATCCACACTGCACGACGACGCACTAAAGTGGAAACGCCCCACCATCCTTTATTTAGACCGTCACAATCGTACTTCAATTAAGTATCCTCTTCGTCTCACCCTCCTCCTCCTCCTCCTAAAAAATAACACTCATGCTGATGAAGTGTTTAAAGAAAGTCTTCACTCCCATCCATAAGTTTTGGGTTGACACGTAATGTATTAGTTAAAGTCTAGGGCCACGGGCTGTAATGATAGAAGGGTTTATTATGGGAACGGTTTGTAGCTGGTCCTCACTCCCGTTCATTGATCACTTGTCAGTCCTGGTTCTGAAGTCGCCTCCTGTATCGTCAGCAAAGAGTGTTGGCCAAGACTTAGGATAGCAGGTAATGAGATACAGCAACTCTTGCGATGCGTTTAGGTTTGGGTAGGTCACATGGGTCAGGATCCAGCTAGCAACAGACCCCCCCCTCCCCTGCCACCGTTGGCTGCACGCTCCCCTCCCTCCTTCTCACTCCTTTCCCTTAGGCTGCCTACACAGTACACACCAAACGAGTCGAGTCGATTCAAATCGAGTCGAGTCACATGGAGTCTTGACTCTGTGTCATTGCAAGTCAGGGGAACATGGTTTTCTAAGTAATTTTGCAGGAGCCATTCACACCAGGTTAGTCGAATCGAGTCGAGTCATGCCGACTCCCCTGGTGTGAATGGTTCCTGCAAAATTGCCTAAAAAACTGTGTTAACTTGACTGGCGAGTCACATAGAGTCAAAACTCCATGTGACTCGACTCGACTCGACTCGTTTGGTGTGTAGGCACTAGGCAGCCTTAGCTTGAATCCTGCCCACCAACAACCTCCCAGCCGCCGAGTTTGATTTGAGGTCATCGTGGGTTGCATGCCTGCATCCCTGACCTACCGTAAAGTGACATGAGCGCTCCATACCCACCCACTAGATATCTTCTTAGTGACCAAGGCCGTTGTAGCTATGCGAGTTAGACGGACGATTTCCTGCTCACACGATTCACACTTACTTGTAGATGAGCCAGGGAAGGATGATAAATATGTGATTTAAGAAGGTCAATGACAAATAAGTAAATGAGTGCAGAGAACAATGGATTGGTCAACCTTAATAATACCTGCACTAGTTAAGAATATATAAACATGAACAAGAATACTATATATCAAAATTACAGACATCATATATATAATTAGGGAGTGCAAATTGGTAGGACATATAGTTACAAGCTTAGAAACAGATGAAATAAAAGCCTGACTACTCGAACCCTAAGAGAAAGTTGAAGTAAAAGATCAAGCACAGGATATAAAGATGAAACTGAAAAGTAAGTACGGAAGCTGTTACAGTAGTGATGTGATTTAAGGAGGTTGAGGGAATCCCTTGATAGTAGTGAGCTTGTAATGGATGATGATGATGACGATGATGATGATGATGATGATGATGATGATGATGATGATGATGATGATGATGATGATGATGATGATGATAATGAAGTAATATAACACGCTTTGTCTACACATGTGAACGGTGAAGGGCCGACACTGGCTGACCATTAAACAAAATATTTAAACGATTGTCGCTTGAATTTCTTAGATACCTATAGTGTGAAGCCTCTCCTCTATGGATACTGAAGCTGCAATAGTGGATGTGCTTGAAATGAAAGCGTAGCAGCTGACACAGGGAAGAAGGCTAATTGTTGTCACTTAATGCTTCGCTGCACCTTTCAGACTTATTGCTTATGGTCAACTTAGGGCTCCCAGAGAATCCTATGTCGACGTGTAGACCCTGCTACCGAGCGTCTGTGAGGAGTGGCAACGCTCAGGCGGAGAGAAGGCCAGACGGAGCTCCACAGACACGTGGGAAGTGAGGACACGTGCACAAAATTTAAATGATGGGGAGAAGGAAAGACTGAGTTTATAGAAAAGATGATTAAAGGAAGATGAAACGAGAGGAAATAAGAACACATGAAACGACTGTCTGGTTGCAAAGTGATGGGAAAGGCAAATTAGACAAGAAGATTGGAAAGTAGCTCTTCTTGATACATGACTCAGGACATCAACGTGTCAGGTGATGTCTGGGTACGTGATATCAAAGTTACATTTGATCCTTGGTTTTCGTGCAGTTATGAAAACCAAGGTAGGGACGAAGTGGAATAGTGTGGAATGGAACAAACGAGCTATGAAGTTTGAAAGTGGCGGATCACGTGGAGGAAAGTACAGCTGGACCATTCTGGCTCCATCCTGTCTGGCTTCATGTCCTTCCCCCATCCTCCTCCTCCACCATTACCCCCGCCCCTTAGGTCACCCACTGGCTCCAAGTCAACACCACCTGTGGGGAACACGACCCACACAGTGACCAGACCCAACTTCCTTCTAGAGACATCGATTCAACGTCAACTCTGGTTGGCTGGTCGTGTAGGTGGGTGAAGGAGGAGTGGTGGAAGCCGGTTTCCCGACTCTCTGCATGAGTCCCCGTGGTAATGCTGTGTAAGTGCGTAGTAACCTTCATAACTATCAAACTGTGCACGTGCAAATATTATCTCTGCTGCTACTGTTGTCACTACTACTACTACTACTACTACTACTACTACTAATAATAATAATAATAATAATAATAATAATAATAATACTTCTACTACTACTACTACTGCTGCTGCAGCTGAGGATGATATTGCTGCCGGGGGCCAAGAGCGCCTTGAAATAATAATGCTGATAATAATAATAATAATTATTTTTATTTCGCACAGAGCCATATGTTACATATACTTACAATATACTAGAAAAGAATACCAAGCGAAGGAAAACGTAGCATAAATTTAATACGAGGGAGAAGGTCGAGAAGAAGAAAAAAAGTGGAGGGAGGAAAGGAGTGACAGATTTTACACACACACACACACACACACACACACACACGAACGGCAATGAATCAGAGGTTATGGTAGTAGTCCTTTCATGGAATACTGTACCACATGGTCTGAAGGAGAGAATGGTGGTGAGCGGTGCGGTGCTGATGACGTAATCGTTGTTGGAGGAGGAGGTGAACGACCCGACTTCTGTTGCCATGGGAAATGGTTCGTGTGGCCTCGTGGCGGAGGCGGTGATGATGGTGGTTGCCGCGGAGGGAGTGTGGGAGGGAGGGAGACCTTGGTAAAGAGAAACTTGAGGTAAAAGGACTAGACGACAAACTGTTACTTCTTGTGCACCAATTACTACTGTTACTACTACTTCTACTATGCTCATCCTCCTCCTCCTTTTTCATCCCATTCCTTTACAGTTTCAACTTGCTTGGAGAATAAACTCTCCCATCGTTCTCGTTATGATGTGATAACAAGGGGGATCAAGCTTATCCATCTACATAGTCGTGATTTATTCAAGAATTTTCTTTTCATAATTTGTTTTCATGCAATCGTTTCCATGTATCGATACCAATTGGTTTTTTTTCTGTTGATCGTAATGATGATGTTTGGTGTATTTTTGGTGCTTTATATCAATACTTATTTGATTTTTTTTTTTTATTTCTTAATTAATTTTTTTGAAGGTTATCATGAATTTCTTTTTGCCATCACAAGTGTGGAGTCTCTCTCTATATCTGTCTCTCTCTCTCTCTCTCTCTCTCTCTCTCTCTCTCTCTCTCTCTCTCTCTCTCTCTCTCTCTCTCTCTCTCTCTCACACACACACACACCCACACACACACACACACACCCACCCCCACACCCACACACACCCCCACACACCCACACACACACACACATACATACACTACATTCCGGAACACTGAGTCAGAATGTCTTTCCTTTCACCTTACTATCGCGGATGACAGACAACACACACACACACACACACACACACACACACACACACACACACACACACACACACACACACACACACACACACTCTATGCCTCGCCTGTCACGCACACTTACTATAAACAGCACATAGTATCTCTTCCCTGATATCAAAGTGCTGAGTAAGAGGTTGACTCGGTGTGGCATGTATGTGTCTCGTGATTAGTGAGACTCACAACACTCATCTCTGCTGCTGCTGCTGCTGCTGAGGGAATCTTTTTGTGGCAACTCTCAGGAGGGCAAGACTTGGCTCCAGTTCTTGCTGGATTGGGGGGAGGCAACTTCTTGATTTTAAATTTCTCTCTCTCTCTCTCTCTCTCTCTCTCTCTCTCTCTCTCTCTCTCTCTCTCTCTCTCTCTCTCTCTCTCTCTCTCTCTCTCTCTCTCTCTCTCTCTCTCTCTCTCTCTATCTATCTATCTATCTCTATCTCTCTGGGTGTGAACAGGGCCTTCGATGGAAAAGTTTCTTACAGCCTAGAACACTTGGTTACTACTACTGCTATTTCGCGTTTATATTCAACTCAAAAATTATAAACTGAGAGTAGGAATGTGAGGTGTCTGGGCCCCTTTACCCGTGTCTGGCAGCTCACGTGTCTCTACCGCCTCATATCTGAGGTGCACGTGTCAGTCAGTACCTTCTATAAGTAGGACTGTAGTAGGACTATAGTAGGACTGCAAGTTTATCTATTGATGGATACATGAGCTCTTTTGACGGGGTGATCGGTCTTACTTATTATACTCACAGGTCATTCTGACATGCTCTCTCTCTCTCTCTCTCTCTCTCTCTCTCATCTCTCTCTCTCTCTCTCCTCTCTCTCTCTCTCTCTCTCTCTCTGCTCTCTCTCTCTCTCTCTCTCTCTCTCCTCTCTCTCTCTCTCTCTCCTCTCTCTCTCTCTCTCTCTCTCTCTCTCTCTCTCTCTCTCTCTCTCTCTCAGAAGAAGAAGAAGAAGAAGAAAAAAAAAAAATTGTTACAGGCTTGCAGTAAGTACATTAATCCTTTATTCTTGTCATCACAGAAGTAAAACAGCAAGTCCTAAACATCTGTGTGGCGTTCATATCAGTGAGTATACGAGGTGCAGCGCACGTACACTACAGTACCTCAATAAGTGAAGGTGGTCACGTTGACTGAACCAAGGTCAGTATAGGACTGAGCAGCTAAGCTGGCGGGGAGTAGAAGTCCTTGGGAGGGTTGAAGGCCAATCCTACGCAACAAGAAGAGGAAAGGTTATGTCCTTGTCGTTTTACATTCGATATCACTATGGCGGCACGTGATAATAAGTTATTGATATTGGATTGTAAATTAGGTGTGATGTGGTGTGCTGGAGCGAATCTCACACTCAAGGGAGAGTGACTTTCAAAAGATCATTAACCTCTACGTCTTCAACTCCCTCCCAATATTAGATGTATCTCGAGTGTTCGTCTGTATATTTGATTAAGACTACTCAGTGTGTTTCTTGACCTATTTAAGGCTTTGATATATTATCTATTGTTACAAAGAAGTGATCTAGTTAAGGCCATTAAACACATCTGAAGTACCAATAGGGTATATGATTATATTTTCAAGTATATCAAAGGTCATTACTCTGAGGGAAGCGCTACCCTCACTTATTCCACATTCTGGTTACCTAGTATGACGGTGAGAAGCGCCAATGGGAAGGTTGTAGTACTTACTCCTTGACCTGTCGACTGATCTAGATAACCCTTCGAGTAGGACCAACACTAGGTTCAAACCACTACTTAAAATCAGACAAAAACTAAACCACTGTCTGGTGCACGCAATACAATAAGGACGTTGGAAATTTTAGAAGTACATTGCATCATTTTCAATAATTAGTACTTAGAAGCAAATGCTTAGTTCAATGAAATATTATATTTTGTAAAACGGTGATATACTGTTAATCATGAAATTAGGAAAGGAGGGGATAAGGTGGGAAACAATCAATTTGTGGCGATTTTTTTTCTTCTCTCTCTCTCTCTCTCTCTCTCTCTCTCTCTCTCTCTCTCTCTCTCTCTCTCTCTCTCTCTCTCTCTCTCTCTCTCTCTCTCTCTCTCTCTCTCTCTCTCTCTCTCTCTCTCTCGTCAGCACTGCCAATGCTGGTATTCGGAAAATGAGCCATGAAGAAACTACATAACAGGTTGTACAGTAAGAAGGAAGGGCAGATGGTGAGGAGTGTTCCAAGAGAACCGGTGTGCAGGGTGCAAAACTTCTCGGGTCGTTACCTGTGGGGATGGTGGTGTGGGGGTGGGGCACAACACCTCTGACTACCTTTGATTTTGTAATATATCCTCGTCAGCCTTTTGTGGTATGAGTAGTACATATATCCACGGAGAGGAAGATTGAAGGCCCATCCCATCCCATTGCTCAAGGACAGTAACTGCTCGATCATCATTGAAAACTTTGCACCTTGAGAGGTGTGAGTGTGTGTGTGTGTGTGTGTGTGTGTGTGTGTGTGTGTGTGTGTGTGTGTGTGTGTGTGTGTGTGTGTGTGTGTGTGTGTGTGTGTGTGTGTGTGTGTGTGTGTGTTAAAAAGAAAGGAGAAAGTAGTGAAAATACATTGGAAAGTGTTTTACAGTCATCCACACTAATGTTTCCTGCAAAAATTTCCAGATGATCCATGTGTTCTCGGAGGTTCATCCCCGCAGTACCGTATCATCCTGACGGGCTCAGAAAAAAAACCCACACAAAAAGAACTCCATCATATCGGCCTTTCATCCAAGGCAATGAGACACCTTTTAAAATCATGTTATAAGAGGACAACTGCATCAAGAACCTTAGTTCATAAAGCATGTCAACAGTTATAATCACCTCAAACACGGCCTTTAAAAAAATACTGTTTTATATGCATACAGGCAGCTCACAGCTTTCAAGAAACTTCACAGCAAATGAAGTCGTACGTGTGTATAAGCTTTGCCCAACACATGGAAAAACATATGTGAACTCATTAATGTATATGAATATGGATAAGTGCTCAGTAAGATGGCGTCTCACCTCTCTCTCCTGCTGCCTTCACCGTTGAAGTAACGTGGGAGGCAGGTAGGGTTTGTCCTCTACATTACCAAAGAGAATCTCTTAGTTTCTACAAACAAGCAAGTCCCGACACTGAAAGACACGTGTGTACTTGTTATAGACGCTCTCTCCGCGTCTCTCTATTCCAGAGGACAGTGCCAAGAGGAAAGGTTCATCTTTGTTCTTTTTCCTCATATCACCATTGACATCCATTGAATAAATCACTTAAAAAGTAGGAATTTTACTGCTAAATATACGTTTTCCAGTACATGAAGGCGATGTGTGTGTATACATATATATATATATATATATATATATATATATATATATATATATATATATATATATATATATATATATGCCGCAGGGTGACAACATATGGCTTGGCTTAAACGAATGTGACTTGTATTTAATTTCGTTTCCTCATATAAACAAATGTTGTAATTTCTTTTACAGCACAGTACACTTAAATAGAAAAATTATAATATAAACAATCGTATGTATATAAGGAAAAAACTCGGTTGCTGTACTAATGAATTCGTTAATAGTTTGTCATTTCGGGAACATGTCAGTTCAATTAAACATTTTGAAAATTGATAAAGAACAGCGACAACAGCATTGCTCCACGGAACAAACACACACACACACACACACACACACACACACACACACACACACACACACACACACACACACACACACACACACACACACACACACACACACACCACACACACACACACACACACACACACACACACACACACACACACACACACACCACACACACACACACACACACACACACACACACACACACACACACACACACCACACACACACACACACACACACCACACACACACACACACACACACACACACACACACACACACACACACACACACACACACACACACACACACACACACACACACACACACACACCACACACACACACACACACACACACACACACACACACACACACACACACACACACACACACACACACCACACACACACACACACACACACACACACACACACACACACACACACACACACACACACACACACACACACCACACACACACACACACACACACACACACACACCACACACACACACACACACACACACACACACACACACACACACACACACACACACACACACACACACACACACACACACACCACACACACACACACACACACACACACACACACACACACACACACACACACACACACACACACACACACACACACACACACACCACACACACACACACACACACACACACACACACACACACACACACACACACACACACACACACACCACACACACACACACACACACACACACACACACACACACACACACCACACACACACACACACACACACACACACACACACACACACACACACCACACACACACACACACACACACACACACACACACACACACACACACACACACACACACACACACACACACACACACACACACACACACACACACACACACACACACACACACACACACACACACACACACACACCACACACACACACACACACACACACACACACACACACACACACACACACACACCACACACACACACACACACACACACACACACACACACACACACACACACACACACACACACACACACACACACCACACACACACACACACACACACACACACACCACACACACACACACACACACACACACACACACACACACACACACACACACACACACACACACACACACACACACACACACACACACACACACACACACACACACCACACACACACACACACACACACACACACACACACACACACACACACCACACACACACACACACACACACACACACACACACACACACACACACACACACACACACACACACACACACACACACACACACACCACACACACACACACACACACACACACACACACACACACACACACACACACCACACACACACACACACACACA